>VYZW01048362.1:22304-53170 GCA_013401315.1 Balaeniceps rex | reverse complement strand
AACTCTTTATTGAAATCAGTAGAAAGTTCTGTTTAAAGTCAGTAGCATAGTATGGCCACTCTTTTTTTTAGGCTGTTATTAAATGAAATAAAGGTGGTGTTTATTCCTCTGCAGAATGCAGACTTACTTTAACTACCAAGAAAGCTATAGTTGATAGGAAGTTACTGTTTCATTTTCTGGAAAAAATATTCTAAACATTAAATATAACATTAAATTCCTTTTAAAAAAAATCTTAACTGATTGCTAAATTAAATAAAATAAAATGAAATGACCCCTATATACAGGAAGAAAGAAGCGATAACCTATATATCAAACTTGACTGGTTACAATTAAAAGAAACTTCACACTTCTTCAAAGGATATTTAGCTCTTACAGCTAAATAATTTTTCTATGACAGTTATAATATTTTTCTTTCTTTCTTTCTTTGTATACTTAGGATTGGGAATACTTTGGATGCTGAAGAAATATTGCTTACTTAAAAGGATATCTGCCTAAAGATTTAAGGTTAATACTGGTGATTCATACTGAACGTTTAAAATTTAGCTCTGCTGATTTAAAGTACAAATACACAGGCAGAGAAGACTGCTGGCCTGTGGCGTTTCTTAATATCTACAGATCCAAGGATCCACAGTGAAGTAAGAGGAAGGCAATATTCAGGTTAGCACAAGAGAGAACTGAAAAGCTTGTTCTCTGCATATGTTGCAAGTAGCTAGAGGTGGCTAGGTGTGTCTAGTATCAAAGAGATTGTGTGGTATGTCAGGATTCCTAAAATGCGGTGTTGGCCTCCCTGAGTTTTACCTTTGATGCTTCTCAATATGTTTTATTGTGGATGAGGCAGTCCAATTTAAGGTGAGACTTTCCTAGTTTTCTTTTACAGAGGAAATAATATGTCAGAATGTTCAGTCATACAACAGCAGACGTTAGAAAATGAAGTCAAGAATGTTAAACCAGCTTTGCAGATAAACTGCAGCATACATTACCTTAGATCATGGTTTAAATTAAAAGCCAGAATTTATCTACATTTACATTGTTAAGTATGCTAGAGGAAAAAAAAATCCTTTTTCAGATTTAAAACATTACTTCTTCCATATTTTCAAATTTTAAAGCTGACTACGCTCGTACAGTAGAAAAGAGCTGTCTGAATACCGTAGCTGGAAACATACAAAGATTTTAAGAAGACTGCTTTTTTGATTAGTAAGTTCAGCTTTCTGTTTTTCTAAGCTGTCTTCACGTTTCTTCAGAATTTCTAAGTAGAACTGCTTTTCAGAGAGATGTTGAACCTTCCAAGAGAAACAAAAACAGGTTATAAAGTAAAGTTATTGTTTTATTGTTTCATATACTTTGATATTGTACATAAGGATCTTGGTCCAGTTAAAACACAGCTGGCATAGCTGCTGGACTAGCAAAAGCATAACAGCTCTTTTTTCCCCCAATAATCTTCCAATATACCACTAAGCTTTTGAAAGGTATCCTTTCTTTAAAAGACACATGTAGTGCTGGTCCATCTGTCTAAAATGGCATTTGAAAGTCTGCTCAGTTTAGGAGAAATTTTTTCAGGTTAAACCCAGGAAAAATATTAATCACATGGGATCTTTTACCCAACATAATATAGCGTCCTCCATCTAATTGTGTAAAGCTCATCACGTACCAAATCGGACAATAATATCAGAGGGACAGGGGTCCAACATCACTGTTTTGACTGAATGGCTGTACACATCATCAACTCTGCAATGCTACTATTGCATATGCAAAGGAAGAAGGGATATGTTCATATTTTTTTGAGCACAATTTCTGGAATTCTTAGCCAAGTAAGTGTAAAGGAAATTAGCTCATTGGTTAAAGACAGTTTGTCCTTAACCACCCCAAGCCCCAAACTTCTATTTTGCATATAATTTTATTTTTAGTTTTATTAATTTTAAAGAGTAGTTTATCTGATAGAAGGGTATGCCATTCAACCTTTGCATTTTCAAGATTTGCTGAAGAGTTCTTCTCAATTTTCCAGCATATCTACTGTATCATTGTCTAACCTAAGTTAAGATATATGGTGGGATAAACTATAACAGCAGATAAACAGGGAACAGCTAAGTCTTGAAGAGTCTTAAAGGACGAGAATCATTCATCTGATGAAGTGGGGAGAAGGAGGTCAAGAGAACAACTCAGACTGTAATACTCAGAACAATGAATTAGGGAAAGTCAAGTTAGCAGAATTGCCACAGACTGTAAAGGCGCAGGGTAAGTATCAGGAAGTAAAATGAATAGTCAGGCTGATACATGACTGTGGGTGCAGAAGCAGAAAAGACCAAATAATAGTGATATTACAGAGGTAAAAATGAAAAGATTGTAAAAAGAAATAACGTAGATGATTTTGGAGAGGGTGCAGATGAAATGCATCTGATCAAAAAAGGAGGAGGATAGTGGAATCAAATGCCCTAAGACTAGAATATGAGAGGGGGAAAGGACCAGATTTTTTCCTTATCCCTGATATGTCCTGCACACTAAGTGTCCAGGAAGTGCTTGCCTCGGGAATATTTATTTTACATATTAATTCAAAGAGAGTACATGGTCTTACACCATGGTATTTATGTTACTGAACGTAACTAGCTGCAGTGTAGTTTTTCCATCTGTAAAATGCTGACTTAATCTACGCATTTGTAACAGATTTTTTTGAAGAAATCATTGAGCCATGAAAAGCAAAATGCTGTAATTCGGGTTCTAATTACATGCTACCTGATTTTACAGAACAGAGGAAAAAAATAGTATTTCCTAGGAATCTTTGATTGACCACAGGCAGTCTCTGTGAAATAGATGTCAGAACACTTTGAACTCAGTCTCATCTGCTTGGTCAGGCATAAGCTGCTGTGCATGCATGTGCTTGGATACCTATGCTTGTAAAGAAGTGCAGTTATTTGGTGCGAGACAAATTGAACAGCATTAGCTGAAGAGCATTATTTAATACTATTTGAATTACATTAACTAATGTAGACATATGTAAACTTAATTCCTGTACTGAAAAATAAATTACTTTAAATAATCTCAAGAACTATATAATCTTTAAACCTAAATATAGTCTGATTGAAATGCATTTTGCCATTCTGCTTGTTTTCTGTATAATTTCCCATCTATAAATGAATCAATGTCAGACTAAGCAAGCAAGGAAAATATATTTTTGTGGACATCAGTGAGAATATTATTAATCCTGGTGGGTAAAGCACATAAGATTTAATTAGGAATAGTTCTTCAGCTCTTCCCGTTAGTCATTTACAATAATGGCTCTACTCTTGGGACCTTCTGTACCTACCACATAAACCTTGATTATAAATCAATGCATAAATAACAAATTAGTAGTATAAACATAAAATTGTGATGTTCATAAATAAATTTATGAGCAAGACTACGAAAGACTTTACCTAACAAGCAACACGCAGATATAATCTGTGTTGGTTAAATAAGTTACTATTTTAAAGCACTTTTGGGCTCTGAGATTGTGGCATGCATAAATGCAAGCACGTGAATAACTGCTTGCATGATTATAGTCTCAATTTGCAACCAGTAAATATTTGTAAATGAGTTCTCTTTTATTCTGATCCCCTTGCAGTAATGTTGATATTTATTATATATATTACATAGTCTTCTACGAAATGCAGAAGAGCCTGGTTTTGGAAGGATGAAAATCATCCCCCAGATATTTATTTTCACAACTAGGTGAAGCAATCCCCCAAAGGTACTTGAAGATATTTATTTAAGTGATAGGATACAACAGTTCTGACTTCAAAGGAGGCTCCATATGCTTTCCTGTTGTGCATACACATTCTGCTAGCGCAGATACTTAAGAGCACAGGGGATGATATTTAGACTTCATTTTCAGGCACCAGCAAATGGATTTTTAAATCATTTGTAACCACAGGTATTAATGGTGAAAAGTTCTGCAAAACTGGAAGCTTAATCTGAAAATATGTCTGCAGTGTGGTTAAATGGAAAGCATAATGAAATCTTAAAAACACTAAATAGATTCAGAAACTTTCCTCTGTCTTCGGTGTCCCTGGAAAAACTCTTAGGCCTTGTAAGCCCTGACTGCGAACCCAGGCTCACAGGAAGATCTTTTGTATATGACTCAAGATCCTGTGAAGCAAACACAGGGAATGTTTCCATATATTTTCTATGAAAGGCTTTTAATGAATGGCAGTGGGCAACAAAGGAATAGTTTCCGTGCCTCTGAAGGAAAGTGCTATAACACACTCCAGGACTGTTAAGACAGGGACGCTCACACCGCACCTGAACAGTTAGTCCGTGTGGCTGTGTCTTGTGAATGGACTGACCTGACATGGTGGTCTGCTCCCTGCCAAGCTCTATCGGTTGAACAGGAGAGACTTTCAAGTGCATGTGTGCTGTCTCCAGTGCTTCCAGATTTTGGAAGCGTTATATGGAAACATTCCTACCCCTGAGGTGAGTGAGTCCCTGAACGTGGCCAGGGGCCAGCCTGAAAGGTGAGATTTGTGTGAGGGGAAAGACGTCGACAGATCTTTTTTCACTACAGAAACACACGGTGTAAGTTTTCTCAGTGCTGTGTTATTCAGTAGGTGAAGCATACTCCTTGAAAGTGTTTATGGATCTATTCCTGAAACAATAGGTCATATATTTGTAAATATAATATATTTCATTATTATGTATACTATAACCATGCCTGCTTACCTTAGTTTCTAATTTCATTTTTGCAGTGCTCAGCTCTTCTTTTATTTTGTTCATTTTTTCATAACTTCTCTTTATGACGAATTTAGCTGCAACACAACAAAAACCTGTAAGAATGTGCGCTCAGTTTGTAAAAGTTACATTCTTATAAAAACATGCCATTGGCAAGAAGCAGCCAGCCCGGCTGCCTGCCGAGCTTTCACTGACAAAGGTGACAGCAGAGTGGGGCCACCCTGCTTTTCCCCCAGGAAATGGAGAGGCCATTAAGAGTGGTCAGTGCTGCTGCCGGACCCGTAAGATGGCAGCCATGGGGGAGACCTTGTTGGATGAGGCGCCTCTTCTCCCTCGCCTGCATCTCTGTGAGCTCTATTTGCTGGAACAAAGCATCCAGGTTCATTTTTGTCTTCTCGTGGAGTCTGTGGGCTCTCCAGGTCTTGCTGCCTTTGTGGAGGGCTGGTTGATTAAAGCTGGGATGCCCTGGAGGAAGGTGAGGCTGGGCCTGGCCACAGCCCTTCCCTCGGGGCTCTGCACCCTGCTCGACCTTGGCTCTGCCCTCTGGCTTTTGCCTCCCTGCGATCAGGAAAGAAACCCCAGACCACAGAGGGAAGCGACTGTGGTAGACGGGACACAGCTGAGGAGGAAGAGGTGACAGAGCAGGATGTGTGGGCTGCAGAAAGTAGGGGGGTGAGAGTGAACCTTGGGCGGAGGGAAATGTGGATGACTGGCTGGGGGAGCTCACCTGGGAAACACAGGAGATGGGAATGAGCAGGCAGAGAAGCAGCACAGTAGGAGCAGGAGAAAGAAGATATTTGGCTAGGCGAAAGGCAGCTGACACAGAATCTTGTCAAACTTGTGCACATTTGTGAAACATTGGTTCTGACTTAGAGTCTGGGGAGTTTTGATCAAACAGCTCTGACTTACTTTATTTCTCTGGGACCACACACTTTATGCAGGTTTTGGGTTGTTCAAAAGCTGTTTTTTTTACCCCTTCCTTTTTCTATGGAGTGATCACCATCCTTTTTAAATATTATATCTGCTCAGATTTTTTTGTCTTTTGAAGATTGATGTCTAACCTTAGTAGTTAAGGAAGTGGGCTAAAATCTGCTGTCATACAGAAGAAGATGGTAAAGCTGACTATATAAAACTTAAGTAATGTGATCAGGCTCAACTCAGCTGCATTTCACCATTAACGTAAAATGACTGTTTTTGTTCCAGTTGGTCTCAGTAAGCAAACATCATAAAGTAGCCCATTGCACGCTCTTCTGGAGCATACCTGTGTATGAGTTTACTATGCTCTGAGCTTCTGCAACTTTCTGGTTTGTACATTACTGGATGGTATGCCTGGAAATGTAAATACCCAGTTGAAAATATAATTCATATTATGGGGTTTGTTCCTACCTCTTGAAAAGGATTAACTACATCCCCACAGGGAACACCTACGTGAAGTTGGCCTATTTGCTTTAAGGCAGAAAAAGCCTGGAGGAATGAAACTTTATAGCCTTCCAGCCTTTTTAACATTGAAAAAGATTAAGATTATTGACAGTCCTGTCTTGTTAAAGAGTTTTTCTCAGAGGAGATACTGTCTTAGAACAGATTGCAGCAGCAAAGTTCAGAAATTAGAAAGAGAAAATCTTTGACCATAAAAAGCAAAACAATATACATGAGAGTACAAACGTCTTATTAGTGAAAAAGCTGTTCTAAGTAGCAAAATGCAACTAAGAATTCTGGAAAAATGTTATGTTATAACATTTACTGCTTAAAAAGCACCACGTTATAGCTGATAGCGTGCTATAACATGGTGCTTTTTAAAGAAAAGACATTGCTCTATCTAAGAAAGAAAATGTGGGTTCTGATGAAATTTAAAAACCTGAAACCAGCACATTATGTTGCAGGAAATGCAATTATTTTTTAAAATGGAACAAAGTGCAACTGAGGGAGAAGAGTTCACAAAAGTGAATTTAGAAAATGTTTCACAAGTGAGGCTTCCTACTCAAAGGCCAAAGGAAAAGCGGATGAGTCAAACGGGAACATTTGGTGATTGAGACAGTGATTTGTTACACAGGTCTGATGAGTGAAAAAGTCATTTTACGAAATTCAAGAAAAATGAACTGCTCTATCAGTGGATCAAGGAGAAAATAAAATGAAAAGCTTTCTTTGAAGTTTTTGAGACTTGACTGCTTTTGTGTTTCAAACTGAGAAAGCTGCTGTAGGCTGGCATAGTGTTCAGTGTCACTTATTAAAGAAACGACTGTGTTTTGTGGAGGGTGCTTCAGTGCCTCTAATTATGGCAAAGGAACTGCTCTCCCTAGAAAGAAGAGTCTGGCTCCAGCTATACTTCTCACTGTCTGAGAATGACCATTCAGCGCGATTAACAGTTCTGTAAAAGATTCCTTCAGAGACTGAAAAAATTCAAAGTGGGACAACTATTTGACATTAAGCTTCGTAGCTTTTGACTCCTGCAGCTGTTTGCCATGTGCTTGATTTTTACACAGTAACTAACTCAGGACTGTAGAAAGTGAACCACGCATGTGAGACATATACAAGGGCTTTCAGAGTCAGGATCAAGGCCATTACTTCAAAGGTGTGTAGTTGCCTGGCTCCCATGGAAATGGATGAGATGGTATGAACCTAAATGTTTCAGAATAAAAGTAAAATGTCAATTACCTTTGCTCAACTCCAACTTTTGCAAAGTATAAGATCTTTTGTAAATCACTAGCTGTTAGAAAGGTGACTTTAATTTTATTCTGTCGGTCATATCAGTACATCCTAATCTTAATCTATATCTGTATCTTAATCACTGTGCTGTAATCAGGTCATGTCTTTCTAGTGTACTTCAAAATTAGTAATTGCCCTTGTAATCAGGCTGCTGTGCTAATAGTAAAGTTTCTTCTACAAGTTTGTTCTCTAGTTTATGTAGGAAGAAGAAAAGAAAGATTTTGTTTGTAATTTCAAGTCACTATAAAAATATTTATTAGTGTAATTTGTTTCTAAATCATATATGCTCAGATTGTTTCAAAAATTGTTTTTCTGAAAGCCAAAAATGAAACAGGCAAAGGTAAAGAAGTTTCAGGTTAAAAATGAGATGACGCAATATGGCCTTTGCCATAAAAAATATATAGTAGACGCTAGAAATTATAGGATTATAGTTACAAATAGATTTCCTCTTTTGTTCTTAAGCACTGTTAGTATTATTTTTTCCATATACAAACAATACTGCTTACTTTTGAAATGTTGTATTTATAGCAAACCTTCTTCCCAAACTACAACTCTTTGGTCTTCCTTTGTTCTTGGTGGTCTTTGTATTTGCCGTCTATTTTTGCACTAACTTTTTTCTACTTTACATGAAGGAATAAAGCCAAATTATTGTGTGGCATAAATTCACAGCTATCATTTTGTGTTCAGTGCTGAAGTCTGAGCTCTCCTTTACTGGGAAACAGCATATATATATGTGTGTGTGTGTGTGTGTATAAAAATAAAGAAAGAGCACTAACCACTTGGAATGCATCACTGAGCACCAATGCTGATGGAGAGAGACCACAAACAGTGAGAAACCCAGTAATTACCTGGCAGAAGTAAGCATAAAAAATAGCAGACGTATTCAAAATTAATTTTATAATGTGACTTTTAAAACCAAAGCTGTAGCTCTACTATTTAAAACTTCATTTTTCAAATACAGCAAGCAGTGTAAAGTGGTAACATGTAATAAAGTGGGTTTAATGCAAATCAAGAACATTTTGTGTGGTTGTTCTCCCTCTCTTGCCGGCCCCCATTGCACCGCAGGGAGGATGGAGCTGTTCTGTCTCCTCCGTTGCCTGTCTCCTGCCCAGGCTGGGTGGGATGGGGCGAGCCCAGGAACAGCAGAACAAGCACTTGGTGGTCTCTGCTTGAATATATTTGAGTTCCTAGTAATGAAAAGAAAAGAAAAGAAAAGAAAAGAAAAGAAAAGAAAAGAAAAGAAAAGAAAAGAAAAGAAAAGAAAAGAAAAGAAGAACACTACTTCTGAAAACCTAGAGCAGCACAGCACAAGAGAGGAATATTAAAATGCAGTAATAACTTAAAATTTATGACCTAACTCTAATTTCCTGAGGAACTCAGGTTAAACACAGTCTAGTTATTATCTCTGGAAGAGCGAGAGCAAACCTCTAACCCGCAGGCTGGAAGCTCTCCATTTCTAATAGACTGCTCAGCAAGGGACTCCTGAATGGACGGACACCCTGTTTCCTCCTTGTAACATGGAGGGGAAAAAAAAAATCATATAATAAAATATAAAATAACAGAAAAAGTAGAAATAAATCCCTGGCAAATTGTATGCAAACAAATACAGAGTGTTTCTCTGTGCCCCAAATCCCTATTTGTCTGTTTTTTCAGGTGACAAAATTGTCAGTTAGTGAAAAGCTGTGCGTGTTTATAATGTATTAAAAAACACTAAGAAGTAACTTCGTACTCCCCCTAACACGTCTGGCTGCAATGCAGAATTAGCTATACTCTTTTCCACTTCAGTAGGAATGTAAACAACTTCACAACAGATGTTCTTTGTAAGGACAGAGCCTGCTATTTGCATTGCGATATCTCCGTTTGAGTCTTATATCCAAGATTTTGTTTAATTCCATCTGGAAAGGCTTCATTGGATCCCTTTGGGTTACAAAAGCAAAGATTACTCTTTCATGTTTTTAAATCTAAGTTTTCTATTGTCTTTGGTTATAATCACACAACACCTGCTTTCTTTGCTGATTGGTGACTGTGCTGTTGTATAGGTATCCACATTGTTCGTCTGTAGTGTTTTAGAGTCTTAAATACATTTCAGTTGTCTCTTACTGGATCTAAGAGTCTATCCTAAAACTTTTTTACTCTGCTATTCTGTAGTATTTAGATAAGTGACAAATGAGGCTCTCATTTTGAAACATTTATCAGAGCTCTTATTTATCTTGGCATAATGGTAGTGACTTGTCTGATGGAGAAAGAATTTTTCAGATATGGAGTGCACATCCCAGTACAAAATACTGCCTTGGCTTTGCATTCTTGTAGTAAATTTTCTTAAATATTTGGCTGGAAAACTGCAGTTTGCTTTACATCAATACTGGTTATCACTAAGTTGGCACCCAGCGGAAGCTACAACAGAAACAGTGAAAAAATACATTTTAGAATTTAATTGTTTGTATCTTCCAGTTATAAAAGAGATTGGTTTTTTATTTTGTATTAGCAGAAATGTAAATGAATTATCCATTATGTTGTAATGTCTTATAAGAAGATGGGTGCCATTAAATCTTCCGAATAAAGGCCTGTTAAAGAAACATTTTGAGGACTGGGACTTTCATGCAAGAGATGTAATCTTGGATTGAAATGCATTAAACAATCTGTTAAAGATACTTCATTTTAATCAATTAAGTATGGTATGTTTCCTATAACCGTGTAATGCCAGTATGCTAGCTTATCTCTTTTTGTCACATAAATTTTATCTTATCATAGAAAAATCTTAATGGACACCAAAACTTAGAAAGTAATAATTTTACAATTAGTTCATCAAAGTAAAAAAAAATCTTGGGTTTTTTTTTGCATTTCAGTTGATTCTCAGAACTTCATATACAATGCTGCTAAATTATAAGATGAGCAGCTGTAATTATTTCTTCTAAAATATTTCAGGAGATTTTAAAATGTTTATGTTTGTTCTTTAAGCTCTATTTCCACTTGATGCTGCAATTGTAGGAAAAAGAGTGTGTCTAGATGACTGAAATGAAACTGCTGTATTGTCTTTATTCATAACAGGAGTGTTATTTAGTGCTAGGTTAAATAACTGTTATACTTTTGCTATATGCATTAAAGCCAAATGAGTTTCTCTGTATGCTGAAAATAACTCTCACATGAAACCAAGAGTTATCTGTTACACTTTTAGGCTTCTCTGCTAATAGTTTTCATAAGATTAATTTTACAGTTCCATCCATGTTCCTGCTTAAAAATATGACAGTTTCCTTAGACATTTGGAAGACTTGGATACTTGCTCATGGCCTGGATTAGGCAGCAGTAGAGATTATGCCACATGCCATGCAAGTGCCCAAACCAAGGAAATACTGCCTATTTGAGGAAGGGCTACCTCAGTTTGGCTAAAACATATATCCTGAATCTGAAAACCTGCTCTTAACGTAACTATTGAAACTGCATGGTCTCATAAAACCTCTCACCAAAATTGGGCCAGATGGTATTTTTTAGTGACAAACTGTTTTGTAAGAAAGTTCCCAATTCTAGTTATTTATTCAGAAAAAAAAGCTGTTGTCCCTACTGCTTCAGAATAATGTGAACAGTTTTCAGAATACTTCTTTCCTTCAGAATACTTCTTTCCTCCAGAATACTGTGGAAAAGGTATGTTCTACCCGCACATTTTAAAAGCTACTTTGTAAAATTCAATCTAATAAATAGATCTCTGTAAAACTGTGCTCTCTGTTTTCTGTACAGCCCTTTGTGGGCAGAGGAACATATTTAATGAAGACTTAACAATGATAAATAACACTATATAAACTTAACTGCCTATTGATACAGATGTTATGCTGTGATTTCATCTTTTTTAAAGATGACAAAAAAAAGAGAGAACCTACAGTTGTGCTTCTATCCCTTCCATATTCCTTCCCACCGATGCTTCTGGGAGATTAGCTATCTTTAATCCTGAAATTTTCAAAGGCTTCATGGCACACATCTGCATACATATGCCAGGACTCCGCACATAGGCAGGATAATAAAAGCATTAAATTTAAGTAGAATAGAAAATCACAGCTGTGGTAAGCATGTATTATCAATTGTGCCACATTCATAAATTAATAATTTGCATTGTGTTACAGTGACTTCTTTTCAGAAGCATTAAATGTCTATTCACAGATTGTGTGAAAAGTATGTAAATAATTCTTGTGGGTTTGTCTTTTTACAGCTTGTCTTTTTAGAAAGAAGATAACAGAAGGAAAGGCAATTAGAATAAATAGCAAAAATGTTGCTTCCTTTAAAATAATTACATTTTTCCTGTTTTGAGAATTAAATCAGAATATTTAAAATACCCTCAGTAAGTCAGTTTGTTGAATACAAATTGAATACCCATAGTTGAGGCTGCAGAGTTTATAAAAGTGAATAACATTGTTTTCATATGTGTTTTCACATAAGTTATGGCCTGTTCCTCTTTCTTTTTAAAAAAAGTCATATAACTATGCTGCTGTTGATGGCTTTTTTAACCCTCCTCTTCCATTGCTAAAAGAAATAAATACCAGTTTAGAAGCAATTGTTGTTGATTGTGAATGCTGTTAGAACTTCCAGTGCTGCAAAAAGAAAAAAAAAAAGGAGAGTTGTTCTTTAATCAAAGGACTTAATGATGAAGAGCCTGATGCACACACGTATTTACATTTGTAGTCTTTATTTATAGGAATAATCCAGTAGGACATACTGAGTAGATAACAGAAGAATCATAGGCATGGAGGGCTGAAAAGCATAGCAGGGGATTGTCTGTTTTAAGTCTACAGTTAGGACTGAAGAAGCATACTGGGGGCTGCCTGACTCATGGGGACAGGGAACTGCTGCATGAGCAGAACTTCTCAGGAAGACCTGGCAGATTGCTGTCCTGCCTCGCTCTCCCTGTCCTGTGTTTATTATCTAAAGTAAACGCACCCAATTCCTCCACTCTTTCTGCATCAGTCATATTTTCTTAGCCTCTTGTCTTTGTCTCTTCCCCCATATTCTCCATCTTTGGTGTTCTTAGATGCTTTTTGGCTGGGCAGCTTCTTGGCCAGACATTCCTTATCCTGCATGTGTGCATTAGATTTATTATCATTAAATGTACCATGTTGCTCTTGCCCTTAGTGAATATTCCACACAATCTTTCCCATTTGTCATGGTATTCTGAATTCTGATTCTTTCCTGCAAAACACTCTCTCTTCCCCTTCTCCGGCCTCTGTCCCCTCCTCAATACTATACATTGAGTTGTGCACATTTTGTAAGTAAGCTCTCTATTCCATCTTCTAAGATGTTAAAAACACTGAATAGAATCGTACCTGGCTCAGACTTCTGTGGGATCCCTTTTGTGAAGTCCTGAAGAGTCAGTAATAGAAAACTATTCACCAAGAGCAAGTTTTCAATCAGCTGTGCACTCTGATAATAGTGAGGACTGTAGACCATATGGAAGATCAGGATCACAGTTATGCTGGCTCAGACCAAAGGAGTACCCAGCCTCTCTGTGACAATGGCCAGCAGTAGAAGGCTAAGGAATGTAAGAAAAAAATAGGTATGAAATGACTCTTCCCCCCGTATGATCTTCTGTTTTGCAACAATTTGGATTTAGAAAATAGTTTACTTATAAGAATATAAGACAGTGTGAAAATCCAGTGTTGGTGACAAAATCCTTTATCAAAGTCAAGGTATAGCGCATTTACTGCTTCACTTTCATCCTTCTGGCCAGCTGCTGCATCAGGAAGTAAGTTAAATAGTGTGACATGATGATGTGTGACAAATCAGGGTTGACTGGTGTTTTATATTTGTTTATTTTTCTTCCAAGTATCTGCAGTTTAATTGCTTAATAATTTGCCCTAGCACCTTTCTTAAAATTTAATCTGTCTGGTGTAAAATTCTGCCAAAGAATAAAGACAAACACTGAGTTTAGCCTGCCGTATTTCTCTGGGAACTTGCTAGCCCTCCATGAATTCTTTAAGACAGGTTCTAGCAATTCAGAAATATCTTTGAATGGTTGCTGCAAATTTGTAAACTGAAAAGGATGAGGTCCTATCAGCATGAACACACCTAAATATTTAGTAAATTCTTTCTGTATTGTGGCCAATACTCCATACTCCTTGTTGAAGTGTTCTCAGTATCATACTCTGCACCCTTTCCTAGTTCATAATGGATCTTCTCAGCAGTGTTATAAAAATATCAGCATGGCCAAGGATTTAGCTGAGCTGGCTTGCAAAATGAAACCAAATATGAAATGGTTCCTCAGGCACATTAGTAAAAGGGAGCACAAAAGTAAGAAGTAAGAAAACATAGAACACCAGGAATGAAATTGAGATTAACTACAATCTAGGTATGATTGAAATAGCAAATGGATATTTCAGTTGGGATAATAGCGTGACTAAGAATAGTAAAAAGGTGCTTAAGGGAATGAGGACAGAGCAATGGAAGTTTCTGTAAGTGAGCTATCAGCTAAACATAGCCTACTTACTGTGATGAAATGGAGAGGGTTAAACAATACCCATTTCAGGGCACTGAAAGAATCTGCAAATGCAAATGCTGATTTGCACGGAATGCATTTGCAGGGATTTTATGTGTATCTGTACAATTCAGGGCTAGCTCAATACAAATAAAGAGTAATAAAGTTATTCCCTGTATTCAAAAAAGGTGGTCAAATAAAATACAGGCACGGTAGTTTGACCTCAACTCTATGCAAGGTCCTAGAGTAGATTTTGAAGGAAAAAATTATCAAGGACCTGGAGGTAAATGGAAAGTGGGAAAAACTACAATATGGTTTTATCAAGGGCAGATCATATCAGACTAACTTAATATCTTTCTTTGATAAGATAATTGTCCCAGAGAAGAGTAATGCAGTAGACCTAATCTACCTTGATCGAAATAAGGCACTATATTGTTCCTTGTGGGAAGTTATTTAAGGTGGAGAAGATGGGCTTTAACTCAGAGGAACTGAGTAAAGAGTTATATTAAAAGGGGGTTCTGTTAAAGATGGAAATATCAAAATGAAAGGAGTTTGCTAGCAGAATTCCTCTAGGACTGATCTTGGGACTGATTTAAGTAGTATTTTTGAACTTGGTAAAAGTAGGAGAATGGATATGGCATTAAGAGATGGCACAAAATTGGAATATGACTAGCATATCAGAAAAAAATAAATGACCTTATGGACTGGCAAAATGGAAACCTAATAGTACGGAAAGTAGAGCTGGGTGCTTGGGGATTAATATCATGTTCTTTTAGTATAAGCTGGTGTCTTGATAATTGCTGGTGATAGTAAAGGGAAGAGGTTTAATGCATTAGTTGGCTGTATGGTGACTATGAGCCATCATTATGTCATGGCCATGAAGCTGTTTCAGGGTATATTAGATGAAGGATTTTCAGTGAAGACAATGAAGTGTTAATACTGCTTTACAAGGCATTGGTAAGACAACTCTCAGAATATTGTTTACAGTTCTCATGACCCACATTGATTCACAGCAGGTGCAGAGTGGGATGGTTAGGGGAAAGGAGTACCTATTTTCTCAGCTGAGATGGAAATAGCTTGCATGGCAAAACAAAGCTTGAAAGGGCATATGGTTATATCTTTATAAGTATGTGTGGGGGTAGACGTGCGGGAAGACTTTTATGTTAAAGGATAACACTATTTCAAGATCAGATACATACAAACAATTATGAATAAATGGGAAATTTAAAAGAAGGTTCTTGGCAATTTGTGCAAAGCTCTGGAACTGCTTTCCAGACAAGGTCATGGAGGCAGGGACCTGAACTACTTCCAGATGGAAATGTATAAATTAATGAAAGGATATGTGTGACGTGGTGAAGTGATCATGAGTCAGAATATAGAGTTTGTGATACAAAGCTTTGGATACTTACTGACATTGCCAGAGAAGCTTAATGGGAAACTTGTTTGTATACTTTTCTTACACTGTCCTTAAACAGAAATGTTTTAAACTGGTCTATGTGCCAGTTCTCCTGTTCTTCTGCACATACCACGACTTTTCTGTTCCTTCTTGGTGCATAGTATAGAAGGGGACTGCCCTTTCTTAAATGATAAGATTGGCAGCAGGTAAAAATGGGGCAGTTGGTTAGGATTTCAGGTGTTAACTGGATATAACTTGCTTACATGTTCAGGGTTAAATTGATCACCTGACTGGGATCAGGCAGTAATTTTTCTCTAAGTTGGCTGGGGTTAGGGAGGGTATTGTTTTCTTCTCTAACATAAGCTGTCTGGAATGGGATGTGAGTTTTTACCTTGTGAAGTACCTGCTCTTGTAGAATGCTAAGATGTGGCTGGTCAGGAAATCTCATGACTTTAATATCTTCTGTTGTCCTCTGACACATTGGTGTTTTTCAGTCTTTTATTCTCCTGAGGCACGTGGGGGTGTGACTGTAGTGTAGGACATTATGTCAGTATGCTACAAGACTTGATTCAATGTTTGATTTTTTCAGATCTTTCAAGAGTTTCCTCTGAATAAGAAAATCTTACCTTTTTTTGAGGTAGCATCGACCTGAATGAGAGGCAGTCAAGGATACTTCATATATATTGGTAAGTTTTGAAAAAGAAAAGGTTGATTGTTTTTGTGGACCAGATATTCCTGAGACCTTATAGACGAAAAAGTCATTTAATTGATGATTCTAGCTCAAAGAACTTTAAAAAACTATTTAGAGGATATCATATGTTGTTAACTGGGATTCTCAGGGCTTTTTAGCTTAGGTATTCTCCTAACACACTTACAGATGCCTCATCTTATTACTAAATCACTGAGGTTCTTCAGACTTTATAAAATCCATTTTATAGTAACTACAGGCATGTTGGTTTTCCTCCTGATTTGGTTTCTTGACTACTACTACCTGAAAAGAAATACTTGAAAAGTGAAAATGATAGTGCTTTATCTCATTAAATGTATGAGGAGTCTATGGCAATTAGGGTCCTAACTCCTCTGTCATTAAGTGGATACAATTAGATGAGATGTAAACGTACCGTATTTATAACATTTAGTTCTAAAGATTGCTTTTTACACAAACATGCTTCCTCAGACTAGAGGCCACAAAGGATGTAATGGTGTTAAAAATCTACTAGGTAATTCAGTGTGAATTATTGATATACCTATGCTTTTAGTGGCTATGCGGACATCTTTCTTGCCACTAATAAAACCAAGATACTCAGTTTATCTCTGTATTGTTTCTTGAATTCTAAACAACTGTACTCTGAAATTGTGCAATTTATTTCTCATAACCTGTACAGTGGTATTAATGTATCAGTTCTATGACATGTTTTATCTCTTGTAATCCAGGAATTTGGAGTTTGAAAGTTTTTCTTAAAGCACGGATTACTAAGTGGCAGTATAATCTACTGCTATTCAGTCTGTCCCTCTCCTTACAGTTCTTTTCAGAGAAATAAAATAGCAGATTCATAAGTCAGGCCAAATCTCATCTGTATCGGTTTTCTTGAGTCCTATCTTGACATACTCAGATAAATTACCTTTCAGTGAAGAGAAGGCCTGAAACATATATAGAAAATGAATGTCTCTAAACCTGCCAGTCCTCCAAAATCCTCATGTGGCATTTGCTTTGAATTAAACAAATGCTTAGTTATCTGCTAGTGATGCAAGCACCAAAATCACCAAGTGAGTTTTTCTTTGTTCTTCATATCGTTGTCTCTGTGGAGTCCAGTGTTACAAGCCATGGAACCTTTTAAGAAATAGTTGGCAGCTGCATGGCATACATAACTTTTTAAATCCAAACCCCTCATAGATGGAGAACGGTTACTCCCACGCTTCTCAGTCCCTTTTGGCTACCATCTGGAACAGCAATAAAATAAAGCTAACTCTCTTTATTATCATCTTAGGTACATAAATCTAGCTGAAAATAGTTTTTTTTCTAATAAATTGTGTGATTAAATTTAAGCTGAAAAGTTTCTGCTGAGTTGCTTTAAGTTCACTTGTTTTATGTTTTGGTTAGAAATACAGGATTTTTGAAGCTGATTCTGTCAGATTGTTTTCATTTTAGCATTTTAGATAGCATAATACTCCTCTCCTACCCTCCCTCCCCTTATTATTGCTGACTAAGTTATTGTTATCAGACATTTATTTTCCTTTTATGCCACAGGAAAACTTTGATACATAAATCAGGACTTGGGAAGCCCTGAGGTTCCTGATATCAAAAAAAGTTCTCCTGCTAAACAGACACTAGTATCTGTTGGAAGAAAGTTAGTTATCTTCTTGTCCTTTTACTTGTGTGCTGCACATGTGTCCCAGACCGTTTCAGCCTGAATAACAAAGTGTCTAGCCATCTCCTTTCAAGGTCCCTGCTGGAAGCCAGAGCAGGGCTGAATTTATATTTACAAGTCCACCCACAAAGATGGAAAGTGTATGTATAATTGAAGAGGAGTCAGCACAATATTTCAGTGTTCATTTCATTGCCAAGATATTGTGTTTCCCTGCAAAAGTGTTGGATTGAGATCTTGAAATGTGGTAAGAATACAGTGATTTGGGTTGAGGAGGAGGGAAAGGAGAAAGGCTGATCTCTCTGAAAGGCCTGTATTTTTAGGAGTTCTCAGAGCACGTTGTGGCAGAAGTATTGTAGAGGCTAGAGTATTTGTCCAGGACAGGAAAGTTTTGATTCTGTTTTCTCACAGCACTAGAGAATTAAAAATCTTACTTTCCTAGCATATTACCAGGCACCTCTTTCGGATGGAGACATTGAACAGCAAATTGTGCAAGAGTTATGGGGTAAGAACAACAAGAAGCAAGGTGTGGTGCAATGTGGTATGTTAATGATCATGATACTGAGCTTCCAGGACTGTTTTTATCTGACACCTGTGCAAAATGTATCTAGAGTCTTCAGAATGTTTCTTTCACTTTTACATATTAAGTCTGAAGTATATTCTTAGTCCATTATAGACCAGGCTTGTCTTTTGTGTAGTATCACAGTTGAAATGAGATGGGCCTTATCCATATGACAAATAGTTTTAAGAAATGGGCTACCTGGGGGAGAGATTTAAGAGTGTGAGTTTGCTATTCAGTGGACCAGATTATCTTCCAAAATTTGGCACAAATTTTCATTCTTTCCCTTAGATATCAATTCAGTAACAGTATTAGTCTGAATATATATTCCTAATTAAAATGTAATTCTCACTTTTAACTCTAGAGAAATTTACAAACCTAGGCTTCTAAAAAATTCCAATTGTATTGGTGGGAGGAATATATATTTTTTTATTTTCTTTCCCAACGAGACTTAATGTTCTGATTGTCATCTTATTTTATAGTACTGGATTCCATTTGGGCCAAATATACACCCGGTACTCTGAAACAGGAGTCAGCAGTAACTGCTGTATGCTGTTTCCTCTGAATCACTGGCAGATGATGGGTGTAGAGAAATGGCCGGTATTTGGAAGGGAGAGTATCTTTGAGGGTGGTTTCTAAAAAGCACTAAGATTATGAGTGTTAACAGGGAAGTATTGGAATAGGACTTCAATTGGGAGAGCGCATTTGAGATAAACTATAGTCCTTGTTTTGATCGAGGATCAGGGTGTGCAATTCAAACAAAGCAGAACAACCCATCACGGTATTAAAACCAAAATATATTTTAGTAGTTCAGGCAGATGTTGTGTCCATCTTACGTGTTCGCCCTAGTAATATGTGTAGGCTTTGCCTAAACACAGGTCTATTATATATGCCTCTGTTTTCTTAGACTAACCTCTGGAGTCTATACAAACAGATTTTGAGGATATTAGGCATTTCTCCAGGTTTTCTGGATATCTGTTGGTCTTGTCAGTGCCTCATATAAGCTTCTAGGTATCTGTACAGCTAGGATAAATGGTTCCTGCGCAGGAATACCTTGCATGGCAAGCCCATCAGATTTATTTTGTAAGAGCTGCATTTGCACAGCATAGGCATAGAAACTTTTGTCTTGTGAACCTTACACAGAAACGTGGCCTTGGTAAAGTGGTTTGCAACACCTAGTTCTTTCTTGTCTTTAAGATTTTAGACTTCCCTGGGAAACCCGACTTTTCTCTAATCATTACAAAAATAAAAACATTCTTGAGTGGCTTTAAAGTACAGTAAACTCAATTCAGCAACCAAGTGCTTTGTTTTAGAACTAGTTTTATTTCAGAGGGGAAGCTGTCTTCCAAGTTTTCCTTTCTTTTTTTTTTAACTAAAAAAATAGTACCATTTAAATGTTTAAAAAAAAAAATCTTGTGCAGATAGCTTTGACAGTCCGGTCACATAATTATTCAAACCATGAACACCACTCTATTAGTTCTTTGTCACAAAGCTCAAAGTAGGACCTTGTTGGCCCCCAACCACTGGAAGATTTCTGTTTGGGTATATTCCAAATTTACTGGCCAAGTCTGGGACAGCATTGCAAATCACGTTCAGGAAGGTAACTAGGGAATCCTGCGTTGGTTTGCCTTCTCTCTCTGACCGGTACTTGTCAGCTTGGCCATGAAGTAGACAGCTGGATATATTTAGGTCTCCCTGTCATGTGTGCACGTGCTGGTTAGCACCTTTCTGTCTCAGGATGTCACAAGATTTTGGATACCAACATCTTAGCAGGATTCAGAGCTGTAAGTTCAAGTCTGTAAGTACTGATCCCTTCAGCCATTCTGTTTCACCTTCAGTTTAGGATTTATTTATTCAGGACTCCTGCTAGTTGAACATCTTTAAGTGGTACTTTTAAGGGAGTTAAACAGACTGAAGGAAAATTCTGTGTGCTTGACACTTCTTTTAAACATTTTTAGTCAATATTCATCAACTGGGACATTCCACATAAAGTGGAAATCTTACAGAAAGAGTACTTGTGGTTACTGGTGGAAATCTTGCAGGAAGAACACTTTTGGTTATTCCTCTAGGGGGAAAAAAAATACTACATTATCTTCCTGCAGGCATTATTTTATTTTCTTTTTTTTCCCATGAGATAAAAGATGATTGAAAAATTAAGTTAATTTTTTTTCACTTTTTAAAAAGTTCTAAACCTCAATTTTAAATTAATATTAACTGGGCAGTCAACACATTTTCAGCTTTCCTTCAATACAGTGTCTCTAAGCCGAAGTGAGCTATTCCAGATGTCTGAAAAAGTATTGCTTAATGCCTGTAAGCACTGTCAAAAATCAATAACAAAATTGTGCTATTTGTACTTTAAGTTTGGCATATCACTTTAATTCAGTCTGTTTACAGTAGAGTAAAAGTGGGTATGTGTCGTGGTTTAGCCCCAGTCGGCAACTAAGCACCACGCAGCCGCTCGCTCACCCTCCCCCTCCCCGGTGGGATGGGGGAGAGAATCGGAAGGGCAAGAGTAAGAAAACCCACGGGTTGAGATAAGAACAGTTTAATAACTGAAATAAAATAATAATAATAGTAATAATAATAATGATAATAATAATAATAATAATTGTAATGAAAAGGAGAACGAGAGAGACAAACAAAACCCAGGGAAAAGAAAACAAGTGATGCAACCGCTCACCACCCGCCGACCGACACCCAGCCAGTCCCCGAGCAGCGATCGCTGCCCCCCGGCTAACTCCCCTCGGTTTATATACTGAGCATGACGTCATATGGTATGGAATAGCCCTTTGGTCAATTTGGATCAACTATCTTGGGCTGTGCCCCCTCCCAACTTCTTGTGCACCTGGCAGAGCATGGGAAGCTGAAAAAGAAAGTCCTTGACTAGTCTAAGCATTACTTAGCAACAACTAAAACATCGGTGTGTTATCAGCATTCTTCTCATACTAAATCCAAACCACAGCACTGTGCCAGCTACTAGGAAGAAAAGTAACTCTAACTCAGCTGAAACCAGGACAGTATGGAAAATTGTCACAAAGCACATAAATGTGTTGAAAAATATTCCTTTAAATTGTAGAGGAATATAATCTTGATATTTGCAATATTAACTGTATCTTTATTGAAGCTCTGCAAAAAAGTGCAAATTCAAAATATCATAGGAAATAGCATTGTTGTACTGGTTACATATAACCTGTGGACAGTGACCACAATCACACTAAAATAATTTTTCATATTGAAAATATTTTAAGAATTTATAAAACATACCATTAATGAAGAAAAAACACATTTTTGAGATATTTTAGGTGGGCAAACTATTAGCAAAGCAGTGCTGTCCATAACATGAGCTTTTAATATTAAGAACAACAACGCAAAAGAATTCCAAATTGTGTTTTGAGAAGAAAAAAAGGTTGCTGAATTTGAGTGTTGTATTTTCCAGCAGACAAAGGCAGCTCTGAAGTTCAGTTTTCATATTGCACAGATGTCTGCATCTTGAAGATGAAATTTATTCACTCTTGTTATATAAATGTATGGTTAACTCTAGGACTTTGATCATCCATGTGTGGAGTCTAGTGATAATGGGATGATTCTAAGCATTTTCAACAAGTAAAATTTGAAGGATTTTAAGCATCCAAACATGAGAATTAAATTAAAATATAACAGTATTCTATCTGAATGTGAATTAAAAGACTTGACCAAATAGGCTGAACATTTAGACGTTTTAACGCATTCCAACAAAAAGTGCAAAGTATGCATTTTCAACTAAGACTGTGGTAATGCAATGAAATAGATACACTGGGGTGAACAGCTTGCTTCTTTCTGCTTTTCCCTGCGTTCTCCAGGTCTCCAAAAACTACTGTGACCCAGCTAACTATTCCGAAAGCAAATCATTTAATGTGCCATCACCTACCAGTTTTGTTTGACATTTAGAATGAAGATTCTCTCTCTCAAAATGTCTTCACCAAAACTGATTCTAGTGTTATAGTAATTCCTGCAGTTCTAGCCAAGACTGTAGCCTCCTTTCTAACTCCCTGAGCAGTGTCAAAGTAGTGCCCACTTCAAAGCGTTTACAACATACATAGTCAAGACCAAAATGGAAGGCAGTTGTGATTACCCAGTTTACAAAGACAAAATCTGAACCTCAAAGATCTAAGTACAAGGATATATTCCAGGGAAATGCACAGGTTTCTGTTCATGAGGATGTCATGGTTTAGGTCAGGACAGACTAAATACATGCATGAATTACTCCATGATAAATGAAATTATGTGAGGTATTATTCTGTGTGTTAATAGTCACTCTGTCACAAGGCCACAAATGTTCAAAGTTACCAGAATACGGTTAGCTCTGCTTCCCCTTTTCTTGCTGATTGGAGCAGTGGTTATCAGTAACCTGGAGGAGCAGAGTGTTAAGTGTGGTGGTTGTGAGCCTGATCCCATGCATCCCTGGAGGTCCTCCACAGTCGGGTATTCCTGAAAGTTCAATTGTGCTGCCCCCTAAACTGAAACTCCTTTGTGTCTGTTTATTTTTTTTTTTCTTCTTCCTTTTTTTGATGTATAAAAAAAGAAAAAGAACTCGCATGGGTTGTGCTGGTGTTTCACAACATCCTGACTGTGTATGTGTCAGGATGTTCTGACTAGCTCCAGTCATACAGATTAGAATGTAATCAAGTTCAGAAATCATTATATTAATCACAATTGCTTTGGATTTTCGTAATTCTGGGAACATCATGCTTACATTTCTTTCTGGCAAGATGCCCTTATTGTACATGTTTAAACAAGTTTGCATTATTTTGTTATAAATAGTGATCTCCTAGATAATTAACCAAGTCAGAAACTTGGAGGGGTCACACTGTGGGCGTGTAAGTAATTTGTTACAGCTTTAAATTTACTATAAAATATTTACATTTTATCTTAACATTTTGTCTGCAAACATAGGTTTTTTTTTTCTTCTTTCATAAATTAATAACTCAGAAATTCCTATGAAAATGACCTCATCAGAAATTTCCTTCTTTTCCTTACTTGGGGCTGCACATTGCTAGCCTTTTTGCCGTGTTTAAAATAAATTATATGGCTCAGTTGCTCATATCTACAGCCATTGCTGCGTTCAGAAGTGTGGCCTTCAGAAATGTTTTTCAGGTATGGTTTGTAAGAAGCAAACAGACACTGGACAAGCTAGTACGCTGGATGTTCTTCCAGTTTATGTTACAGGATTGGCTGTTAACCTTTTTTAGGGTCAGGACATTTTCCTTTCCAGTGCTTTACAGACACAGTACAGAGGAACCCCCACAGTCTGGAGCACATTCTTCCCTTTAGTGGACCGATAGTTATTCACCAGCATCCAGGCAAACCTGAGCTAGTGTGATTTAAATGAAGTAAAACTGAAGCAAGGTGTAAATTAAAATAGGTGCTTATTTAATCTGCATTTTTTTTCAAACAGACTGCTAATCGCTGGTTTCAAATGTTACGCCAAGTGTTAGAAAGGTGTTCCAGGACAACAGAAAAGATGTCCGTGTGTTCTCCTTGGCCTGGCTCCTGCGTCCAGGTCATCTAGAGGGAGGAGAAGCAAGAGGCTTCTGCAGTGGATGGCAAGGCAGGCATGACAAAGTCAGCAAGGGCTGGAGAGATGGGTGCTGAAGGCTTCTAAGAAGCACTGAGCTCCTCTCTCTGAGTGCCTGAATAGACCCAAAGGGAAGCCTTGGAAGTGACAGAAAAAAAAAATAAGATATTTTAGTAACTCCAGAAGAATCTGAGTAAACTTTGTTCAAGTCAGGAAACCACTTGGAGAAAAAGACTCACGTTTCACCCATGCAGTAGTGGGGGAAAGATTTGTTTTCAAACCTTGTATTTAGTCAGGCCCACCCAGCTAAAAGGAGTTTTCTCTACTAAAAAAAGAAAGCTCAGTCTAATCCATTATTTTCTGTTCTAATAAAATATGGTTTTGAGATCAGAAGGCTTTGGTGTGTCTGCTTAAAGAAGATGGCAAATCCACCTTCATATCCCTCACAGGTGGACAAATGGAAGAAAGTGTGGAGTCCTTTACATTTGTTTACTTTTACTGCCGAGTTACGATACAGTTTATTTAGGAATTTTCAAGATGCAGTTACATGTAAATGACTTGAGTAGGAGTCAAGTTTAGACAGCATCCAGGAAGTCTGAATAGTTCACCGTAACTTAAAAGTATGCATTGTTGTTTTTCATCTGAATTATGTCTGCTAGTAAAGCTGCAGGATAGATGCAGGCATTCCCTCGTAAAAGCTTTTTTACTGGTGTTACCAGCAGGTATCTATATCCATCTAAAGAAAGTGCTGTAGATTTAACTGTGCATCACATGATCAAACCAGTAAAATTTCTTTGACAGATAGACCTGTAGTTGATGTAATGAACGCTTGCAGAAAAGCGTGGAGGGAAGAAACCGCAAGTAACGTCAGTTGTGACTCTAGCTTTCAGGCTTGCCTTTCAGAGTGGCCTGTCGAGTTTACTTCTTCGGTGTGTACTGTGCCCAGTGGGTATTCTGCTGTCATCAGAATTTTAGAGAAGCAGTAGCAGAGAAGCCAAGTAATGGGATTATCTGGTATTTTAGTAGAACAAACAGGTCTTGATTTTCAACACTGTTTCCAGCTGATAATTCTCCTGTAATCCAATTGATTATCTCATCATAAGGTTCTTCCTAAACTATAAAACAAAAATGCATGTGTTAATTAAGGAGCCATTGCTGCTGACTCAAGAAATATTTAGTCTCTTCATCCCATACTTACGGAATACTTTTTATGACTAAACATCTAATTTCAGATTGTGTTCTGCGCATTTATTTTTCGTGAAGTGTTTGCAGCTATTCAGGAAATTGTGTAAACAAACCAACAACCCCACCCCCCCAATAATAATAATAACAACAACAACAAATCCAACACAAACCAAACAACAACAACAAAAAAAAAACACAAAAATGCACCCCCAAACCCCAACAACCCACAAACACCCCTCCCCCCCAAAAAACCCCATAAAGCAAACAACACTGTATCTTTAGTAGACACTGCAACATGCAGCTGATGGCAGATATCTGAGAATAGTCAGTTTTGCTTTCTCTGTAGGACAAATTCCCAAGGCATTTACAACACTAGTTTCTTCCACTCCCATTTTCTTTCTTTTTACTTGTCAGGGCTAGTCTAGCAAACGTACAGAAAATACAGTTTTGAAAATCCAAGATGATAATTTTGCCTTTGGTCACTAAATTCTAGAATGACTTTAACCTCTATGCATCTTTTTTGACTTCCCTACACAGGGCAGAAGTCAGGGCAGATTTGGCCCTACAATTTAGAATACGATATGTACAGTAAGTGAAAGCAAAATGTTCCTCTATGATCTAATATTCTTTGCTCTGTAAATGTGTGCATATCAGTGTAGCGTGAACAGTGAAAACTGAATACCTATCACTAGCTAGAGCTGTGCACGTTTGAGAAGAAAATCTTAGCACTTTTTACACACCGTTCTATACAGAGACATTTTATCACTTTCAATTAAACATGGGAGGGGAATGAACCTACATGTAAGTGAAGCAGTATGCAAATGAAAGATACCAACATTCTCATTTTTTACATGGGTTTTCTCAGGTGCTGTTCAAGAATCTGATTTAAATGTTCTGAGATGTTAATGCTTTCCACAATTATGTTCTTTATGCTGCCTGAAATGTTCTACAGCAATAGACTTATTTACAATAAGTCATTTTCTAAAGCTTTAGTTTTTCTGCAAAGACTATGAGGTTCACTAATGTAAGTATATTCTACATAGTATAAGGTAGGGTTTCCTTTCCTGTGGTTCAGGATTGCATGGTTTCCACAAGACCAAGTTGCTGGTAATCACAGAATTTTATAAAGACGAAAGGAAGGTTTCAAGTTAATGAACCGAATTGTGACCTTGGTTAAATCACATGGGATCCCTAATGCCCATGGGATGCTAACGGTTGATGCTGCTAGCATATTGTTTAGAAGCTGAAGTTTCAAGTGATGCTGTTCTAGCATCTGAATTGTATTGCTCTAGATTTTATAGGCATGTGAATTACTACTACTTAATATATGATATTTCATATTTTTTTCATCTTTTATACTTTTGCCTAGCTGTGTCACGTAAAGTTTCTTTGCTGACTGTATCCTCTTGTGCTATGGAATTTAGCACGTTGTTTTGCTGTAGAGGAATGAACGCTCCTACGTTAGCATGAATTGCCTCTACGAACAGCTAGGGGGCTGTATTATTCCATTTTTAAAGCAACAAGACATAAATCGAGGGATACAACTATTACCAGCCTGTCTTAACAACTTTTTCCTTACCAGTTTGGGCAAACATCAATGCTTATGCCTGTACATCAGTGTTTAAAGTTTGATGGAATCATTTCTATAAGATACAGAACTTCACAAGTGGCTGCAGTTTCGTCCATATTTTCAAATCTTTAACGGTAACTAGTATGTTGTGTTTCTTAACTACAAGCTCTCTGAAGTGTATTGTACTGTTTTAGTATTTATGTTCCTATTCTACTGAAATCACAATCAGGTCACATGTTAGATATGAATTCACAGAGGAATTTTGNTCAGCTTTTTTCTTTTTTTTTTTTTTTTTTTTTCTTCCATAGTAGTAGTCTGATACTACATAAACACAACCTCTGGTGAGGACAGGGAAGCAAGAGTTTAGGAAAAACTTCTTGGCCAAGAACAGCTGTGGGAATTCACTACCTACTACCAGGTCTGATTAAACCGGGGGGGGACTTTCTTTTCTTATACTTTTGCATCAATTAAGTCACTCAGTAATTTTGATTGCACTTCCACAAGTTTTTTATTTGATTACTGTGTGAATGCTCATTGCTTACTTTGCTTTTGTTTTATGTTTTTCCTGATACTTACTGAAAGCTCTAAACCCAAATAAATGACAGGTTCAGTAAAAACTCAATCTTGTTTTTGTGCTGTAAAAGCCCATTCAAGGCTTCATAAGCCCCTCAAAATTGATTTTTGGATCACTGTTATTTAATCTGTCCTTTACAAAACTTTAATGCCTTGAGCAAATCCTTCTTGCCTTATTCCCACCACTAGGCACTTTGACTTCATGGTAAGCAGATAAATGTAAGACAAAAAATGCCGTTCAGATTGTTCCCCCAGTCCCTAGTAATTCTCTAACTTGTCTATTCTCCCTTTCTCATTATTGAATCAAGCCTCCTGTGTAAACACTACTTTTTGTGCTCCCATGGCACACAGATGTTTTCCCATCAGTTGCTTGCTCTCCCCCACCTGCTATGTCTGACTCTTTAGTTCAGCTTCAGCTTTGCTTCACCTATTCATTCCCCAAAGAATTATATTAAAAGTTCATGGCACCGTTGTTATTCTCAGCATACTTTCTCTTCACATATCCACTGGGCCTGCAAGATAATACTGGGTAATGTTCCCTGGGCTCAGTGGCTCCAACTTCAATATTTTCTTGCAGGGTTCAGTCTTTAAAAGGAGGTCTATGGCAGAGGTGGCAAAGGGAATCTGCAGGCTAACTGTGGCCCTGTCAATGTATTAATTCAACCTTCTTGTCAGCTTACTGTTACATTGTCATCTGAACTGCTCCAACACTGTGGTTTTGCACGTGGGACTGGCTGCAAAACAACATCGACTGCATTTGAGTCCATTCTTTTTGCACATGACACCCTTCTGAGGGTTCACTGTCAACCATTAGTTTACATGCAAAGGAGGAGAAGGAAATCCAGTAAAACTGAATGCAGAAAGAATAGTATTCTGACTTTGCATGTCTTGTATGGCTGGCCTCAAGTACCATATGGCCCTGACTACAGGCGCAGTTTGATGCTGTTGATGTATTCAGAACAGTTGGGTTCAGCCTGCAAGGTGACGGAAAGCTTAAAACTGCCCATAGTTAGGGGCCCACTTATCTCAACCTAGTCTGAAAGAGCGGTGTTTGAAGCACTGTTTTTTACAGAAGTTTTAGTATCAAATAACCCTTCTATCCTCATTACTTTATTTTCTTTATTAAAAGTTTTAAACAAAAGAATACCAGCTAATGTAAGTAACTAGAAAGAACCAAGTAACTAAAATTATGTAAAGACTGAAGTACTAGCAGTTAATGCTGGGAGTAAGTAGGTTGAAGTAGTTGGTACCGTCTTCCACATTATTTATATTGTAATGGCCTTTAAACAATAACTTAGTGGTGATTATGTTGTCATCTGTCTTCTAATGAAATGTTTGTCCCTACCAGCTGTACCTTATATACGTTATATTAATTTTTCTGGAATTTTTTATGAAACTCAATCCACAGAATAGAAAACTAGCTTAAATATCTTTAAAATGTTCATATTAAGGACTTCTGTATGGTTGTGTTTTTTTTTTTTATTCATTTGAATTTAGAGCCTTATGGTTTGAGCAATTGTCAGATATAAATTGTAAGGTGGACCTTGGTTAGACTGAGATCAACAGCAAAGCATCCATTGACTTAATTTTACCCCAGAGGAGGTAAAAGGCAATTGGAAAAGAATGTGCAAAGAACAGAAGGATTATGACTCCAGGCACAGAGTGGCTTATGCATTTTTGTCTGGTATCTTTTTAAATTCTTAAAAAAACTGAAAATGAGTTGTAGCTACAATTTGTGGCAGAGTATACATAAGCAATACTAACACAACATGGCACTTCAGGAAAGCTGCACACCTTGTGTGCTAATGTGACACCAGTCCAACACACAAGTGACTTCAGCTACCCAAAACCACAGCAATCCTCTACGAAGAGAGTCAAGTACTTGTGTTGTCTCAGTGCTAGCAGGACATGGAAATTAGTTTAGTAATAAATGGAAAGGATGGCAACCAGAGATTAATTAAAAAATGCTGGAAATAAGTTGACAGAATTTATAAATAATTCCATCTCTGAAAGAAAAAATAATTGGCAATTTCTGCTGCGGAGCAAATGTCCTTGTGATTTGCAAGAAGCTTTCTCACACCTACAGTCCTGCTAAAGAGTGTGCAGCCGTTGGACATTCTGAGCAACTGTATGTAGCATGGACTTTCTCCTTGGATTTTTTTTTTAAAATGCATGGTTGCATTTTAAAACTTTTTTGGATTAAGACGTTTTAACCTTTTTTTACTTTGGGTGATAGTTTTCCAGAGAGGAGTCAAAATACTGGCAAGAGGAATGTTTAGTGACAATATTCAGAGTTCCAGATGCATGCTTTCCAGCTGTCTTGTTATTTCTGAACTGTCAGTAATATTTTATTCAATTTTTAACACTTAAAACATAATTTCAGTTTCACTGTAACAGTAAACACCCCACAAAAGCTGGTTTATAACAGAAAAAGTAGCTATTAATGCAGAGATTTGCAATGTCTTGCTTTTATATGCCAAATAATACTCTGTGTGTATACGTGTGTGTATATATATATGTATTCAGGACATTAATGCATGAATGGCTTTGTAAATAGTGGCCTGGATTTCAGTCTTATTTTCACTTGCCTTGCTCTGCTGTGAATGCTGTAGCTATTCCTGACTTACACTTATAAATAACAGGAGAATAATGCTACCTGTGTATTAGACACACAGATAACTTCTATACAAAGCTTATAGTGTGCCATAATAGTGTCAAAATTACCAGTGAAGAAGTAATCATCTCTCTATATCATCCCGTTCAATTTGTATTGAAGTGTTTGGAAGGCCAACTTGTTTCATTAAATACCAGCTGCTTCAAAAGCTGAACCTGTCTTGAATCATCAATGCCAACACAGACTTAGTACCTTCTTATTTTCTTGAAATACTCTAGAAATCTGGTCGTTTTCTTTGTTTCTCCAGTTATATCCTTGTACATGCAGCAGATAATAGATTTTGTGACCATAAAATAGTTTATGCCCCTTCATACTAGATGACCAAAACACAAACAGTTGTGACTTAATCAGCTGCAACTTGGCATCACTACTATGGCTTCATGGAGGGAAACAGGACTTTGGACAGTTTTCTTTCTTTTTTTGGTTTTGGTAGAAATACTAATTTATCTGTTAAGAAAAAGTGACAGGAAAGGGAAAAAAAAAATAAAGCTTCCACTTGGGTTCTGTGAATGTCATATTCTCTGTATATCCTGGCATATGCTAAGCTTTTAAATAAGTGTTTCTGAAGTACCTTACAACAGTTTAGCTCCATGTGCCATCCAGTTTTCGCTATAAAAGTCGGCAGCCTGATCATCTTCCATCTCGCCAGGCTGGGCAAACTCCTTTAGGCAAAATTGATTGTGAGAAGCAGCAAATTCCTTAAGTCAAATGGGCCAAATAGCTTGTTGACAAAATTGCCAAGTAAAGTATATACTGATTTTTTTTTTTTTTTTAAAGAAAACATTTGGTCGCAGCTAAAACATAAAACCACCTGAATCTAATTTTCCACATATGAAAACAAGGAAATCTGGAAACTGACGCTATTTTAGGCTAATTGCATTGTGCTGGGTTTCGGGGGAGCGCTACATAGTAGCAACTGTGGGAAAACCACTAAATAGTTCTCTGTTTGAACCATCTGTCACGAATGTGGGACATATGTTCGCTTTGTTTATTCAGGAGCCAAGTGGAAGCCGATGCACTCAGCTCGGCCCCGGCCGAGCACCGCGCCGAGCACCGCGCCGAGCAGGGCGGGCTGCGCCCCCGCGGGTCCCGCCTCCTCCGGCCGGCGGAGCTCAGCCTGCGCCGGGCGGCGCT
>VYZW01048362.1:3996-22108 GCA_013401315.1 Balaeniceps rex | reverse complement strand
CCCCCCTCCCCGCGCACCGCCTCCCCGCCCCGGCGCAACCGAATAAATAAAGTTGCGGTGGTCCACGGGGTGGAAGAGGTGAATAGCCCCGGGGGGCTCGGGCAGCCCTGGGGAGCCGCAGCCCGGGGCTGCAAGTGGCTGCGGAGCCGGTAGCAGCTCGCCCCGGCTGCGGGGCCGGGGGCGGGCGGGCGACGCGGATCTCGTCCACCCCCTCGTGTGCGCTCTCGGTCCCTCCCTGGGAACAGCGCTGCCCACCCAAGGAGGCGACCGGCGCTCCTGCCCCGCTCCCGCTTGCTCACTCGCACACATATACCCATGCGTGCGCCTCTCTCGCTCCCTCACTGAAGTCAGTGCTTGTGTTTTCAGGTTGCTCAGACCTGAAATCTAAGGGAAAAAGCTCAGCGTTTGCGTCCTTGCTCCTGCCGCTGGTGGTGGTAGCAGTGAAGAGGAGAGAGGGTTGTTTTTTCTTTTTTCCTTGAATTCAATGGATCTGAACTTGGAGTCTTTGGACCTCGGCGGTTTTGGAATATCTACATGCTGATCCTCTTTGTTGTGGCACATCAGCTCGTTTGGGGAAACCATCCGAAGACAGCAAGATGTTTCTCGCTATCTTGTACTTCGCTTTGCCCTTAGTGGGTAAGTTGCTGGCATCTGATTTCTCTCTGTACATCGCTTCATAAAGCAAAGCATAGGGTTTATGGGATCGGATGCCTGATGGCTGTCAGTCTATTGTTTAGGCAGAACAGTGAAGTTTCCAGTAGTTTTTACGGCTCTGCCTCCCATCAGTTAACCCAGTCTACATTTAAAGCTCTGGGAGATTACAGACTTAGATACTTGCCTGCGTAGCCTCTTGTTAAATCAGGTTCTCGCAAGTTACAGGGAAACTTTTCGTTTTAATAAAATAAGGCTGCTTGGGGAAGGTGTGGGGGGGGGGGTGACAAGAGCCAGCTGAAGGATTATATCTTCACCTGAACCTGGCAGCCTGCCTGACTGCGAGTGGTTTTCAGCCCAAACTGGTTTCCTTTCCACAGGAGGTGTTTGCGTTTCCATCTGCGTGTGTCTGAGGGAGCGTGACAGGGGGCACGATGGAGAGGAGAGAGTTAATATAATTTGCTTTGTTCTCCTGCAAAAGCATCATACGTGGAGAGAAATGGAGGGGGGAGTCATAAATTCTACCTTTATACGTGTAGAATAAGCAAAAATGTGTACAGCCTTTAAAAAGAGACTGACGCAAGTAAGAGGCTAATATCAATCAGTGAGGATACTTATCTCTCTGAGCGGGTTGTTCGTGGATGTAATTGAAATTACAGCAAAGCTTTTGTGGAAAGTGAGGCCGAATATTTAACCCCTCAGTTAAACACTCGAACGGAAAGGTTATTTGTTTCACCAAAGTGGATCTAAGGAATACTGAATGCTTGTTTTGTCATTAACCCCTGTGGGTTTTCCTTCCTTTTTGTGTTTCCTCATAAATCAACCAGCAGGGTTAAAACGTACTGTTTCCCTGGACTGCCACAAAAGTGGATCTAAGACCATGAAAACCCCGTGTGCTTTTTCCTAAGGTGTAGCATGAAGCCCTGAGGTTTGCAAGGTGCTGCCCGTGGGGCTGGCTGCATGTGCTGCGTGAAGAGGTGCCTTGTGCTTCCCAGATGCCTGCTTTGGAGCCCTGGGTTATATCAGCCTCGTCCCTCAATTAGAGTTTGTTGGTTTGTGTCTCCTCTCTCTAGATGTACTTTTGTCCGCAGAAGTGAGTGGGCTGCCTGGAGGGGACCGCCTTGACTGTGTGAAAGCCAGCGATCAGTGTCTCAAGGAGCAGAGCTGTAGTACTAAATACAGGACACTGAGGCAGTGTGTAGCCGGCAAAGAGAGCAACTTCAGCCGGGCGACAGGCCTGGAGGCAAAGGACGAATGCAAAAGCGCCATGGAAGCTCTCAAGCAGAAATCTCTGTACAACTGCCGTTGTAAGAGGGGCATGAAGAAGGAGAAAAACTGCCTGCGCATTTACTGGAGCATGTACCAGAGCTTACAGGGTACGTTGCAAAACAAAGAAACGTTACACTCCCCTAATGCAGTGTGTGATTTTGCAGCCCCTCACATCCGCAGCTAGCTACCGCCACTGAGGCTAAACCAAGAGTCTGACCCCATAATTCACATTGTGCTCTTCAGCTGCAAACTGAGGACCTTTCATCCGACTCAAGAACAGCTGCTGCTCCGTCTCCTGTTGTTGGGAAATCCACAATGAGGGTTTCCTCCAGGGGATCCAGCTGACCTTTCTAAACCTGAGTCAAAAGATAAGGGCACTAGAAAGTGCAAAAGCTACAAAAACAATCATTTGGAGACATTTTCCTAATAATATTTAAACTCCTTAATTAGGACTCACCTAACAAGATCACAGGACACTAGAACTAGTTTCTTAGCTCTTTGCTGAAAGTTGAATGTAATATGAAGAGGAGCATTGTTTTAAAGAAAAGTTTATTCTTTCCTTTCCTGTATTTACTAGCAATATTCCCTGGACATGCTGAGGCAAAAACAAAAAAAAAAAAAAAAGAAAAAGAGAAGTTTGTGCTTCCTAGAGCATGTAGAAGTTCCAGTTAGAAGGGATATGACAGTGATTGACTCAGGACTTCTATTCTTGATGTCACTGGCAAATTTCCCATAGTCTACTGAGAACAGTCAGGTCCTTACATGTGATATATAATCTTTAGCCCCATTTTGCTCTGGCCCTGGAGTTGAAGATGCAATCTTTCCCTTTAGTGTGGTCCCCGTTTAACTGTTTTCTGTAGCTGCTTCTGCAAAAAGGGAAGTCATCCCTTTCTGTTCATTTATCCAGGCATTGACTGTAACATTTTAATGAGTCAGTATATATCTTTGTTCTAACTTTTGTGATAAATTACACTACTCTTGGACATTTTCTGCATCATAAAAAGTTACCCTTCCAACAGCATCTTGTTAGGAGTGTTTTATTCCAAAGACGCTATTTTTTGGCTGTTACCTGGGCTGCTCCTCTAAAAAGAGCTCTGCTGCTAGGGTGAATGACGAGGAACATCCCTGCTACAGCTTCTCTCCTGCTGGCATGTGATGGGACAGTCCCTGTGATGTCACAGGCTGTCTCTGCAAATTATGACCTTATCCATGGAGGAAGGAGAGAAAACAACTAGTGACAGGGCTAAACAACTAGCTTCTTTCAGGTGTTTTTACAGGTAATGCTTTGAGGAGAAATAGCCACGTAAACAGATTGAAGGGGAGTACTTTTTGCTGTTTACAGAGTAACTTAATTTCAGAGTAAAAGTAAACAACAAAATCTTCTCCTGAATTCTAAGAAAAAAATCCGAATATTTTTTGTCTTTAGGAAATGACTTGCTTGAAGATTCCCCTTATGAGCCAGTTAACAGCAGACTATCAGACATATTCAGGCTAGCACCAATTGTATCAGGTAAGCAGACTTAAAATTCTTTAACTGAAACATGATTATAATCTGCTGCTTTGCAGTTGAATTATGGAACTTTCAAGCAATACCCTCTTAGATAAAAAGAAATGTTAATGGTTTTCTGGATTTAGGAAGTTCATGATTTAGTTGCACAAAAGAAAATACTAATTGGTTTTGAAATAATAACTAAAACTGAAAGAGTGCTTGGCAGGATGGCAATTTGTATTCTTCTTGAGTCATTCTTGACAATAAATGCTAAATTTTCCTGTAGGTGGCAATCTGATTCCCTGCGTTCCTAATTTACAAATCATTTCCTTTTTGGGAATGTGGTCAGTGCAAGTTACCTCCCATTGACATTAAAGAAGATCAGAAGATAAATCTTTCAAATGTTTGCATAAGGGAATGCTTTATAGTTTCATACATTTTTGTTTACAAAAGAAATTTCAGAATTAAGGCTTGTTGTCTTTTCTGGAACTGCTGCCTGTTTGAAGAGCCTATTCACAACTTCCTTTTTTTTCTAGTTTTTCTCTGAACATTTTTTGGTCGCTGTGTGGCTGTCTTTCAGAACTTGTCTGTAGTAATTTGAATATGTTGCTCGGTAATTAAACTATGCAGTTTGTTTTTTATCAGCCTAGATTATACTCATTTTGGATCATATTTGTTGCAGCAATGATTTTGGGGCATTCACAGCGGTTACAGGTTGGAATTAATTTTCTTTTTCGGAGTTTCAGAAAGTCTTACGAGGGTGCAGTCTGTACTCAGGACCTTTGTTTGTTTGGTTATATAAAAAAATTGAACGTGCACAGTATAATGTGTAAGTCTGACAGTGTTGAAGCTGTAGTTAGCTGACATGCTATGGATAAGCATTAGCAGATGGCTCTTTAAAAGAAAGAAGAAAAGACCAGAGAGAGTGGCTTGACCAATTTTCAGAAGTACTTACACTTTTTAGGACCCTAAGTCTCATTAAAAGCCAGGGGGACTTAGGTTGTTAAGTATTTAATGGTACAGATTTTCAAAGGCATATAGACACATAAAATGTAGATAACTGCCCACTGGGATTTTCAGAAAGGACTAAGTGATTTAAATAGGCGTTAGATGCCCAGGCAGTTTCAAAAATTCTAAGTGCTTAATGCATCTTTAGGTATCTTAATACCTTTGAAAATCAGCCCTTTAGTCACTTTTCAAAATGTGACTTCAGATCCAAATCCAATACATCTTTTGAAAGCATTTTCCTAGTTTGGTGAGCAAGTCTGTTGGAGAAATAGTAGAGAACAAAGATTAATTTCTGAAGAATCTTTATTTATTTTTTTATTGCTTAAAAACCCCAACTTAATACAAAACCAAGACAAAATCAATGCAGAGGAGTTCCAGGCTGTTTCCTTCAAGTTTATGGTCATCCTGCTGAGGGCCAAATTCTAACCTACCTCAGCAGTTTTATGATCTCCATAGAAATACCCTAGATACACTCTGCCTTTCTGTTATTTTTTAGATTCCCCATTTACTTGCAAAGTAATTATCTTAAAAATGTAATTTTTTTTTCTACCTATTCTGTACAACGATGAAATAAGACATAGTTGCCAACAAGTGAGGTCAATCCTACCTCAGTCACTTAAGATGCTGGTGGACTGGTTAGGACTCATTCCGTGTTACTAGTGCACCCCAAATTGCTGTTCACTTTGTCAGAAGTTTCAGGTTTACAAGGATTGGAGGCCTAGATTCACAGGGAGAAGCAAACAGAAGTTGTAATAGAGTGGAAAAACACCAGTATTTGGAAGTACTGTCAACTGAAAGAAAAAGATTAGCAAAAGCATTTTTCTTATCGTCATGGTTACTACTCCATGTTACATTCTTTAAAGCTGCCTAGTCTTACAGATTTTTTGCAGGGCTCTGCAAATACCCCAAACAGCAGAACTTGGTAAGATCTTTATATCTTGATTAAAACAAAACAGAAAAAAACCTGTACAAGCAGTGTTGGCAGGGATTTCATAACTGGTGTTCTGCTAATGTCGTCATTGTGTTTATAGATATTGCTGCAGTATTCACTCCCCTTAAAATTACTTGGCTGTAATTAAAAGCAGTGATTAACCCTTTCATCTCACAAAAGCCATTCTGTGGTACTGTATGACTTGGTATATATCAAGTGTAATGCTTTTTCCATCCTTTTTATTTATTTTTGAGACAGTATAGAAAATCACAACAGTTGTCTTTTATGGTACATAAAAGGGGAAAAACATTGGCTAAGATGACTGTTGTGTGTGTGTTAAATAAGTCTTTTGTAGCGTACATAAGTCTGAGAAATGGAAGACAGTTTTAAAAGCAGTTAAAGTTGATCTAATTCTATACTGAAAGATGTTCAAAATTGCATCCTCTATGGAAACAGGATGCCACTCTTATTAATCATTTAAGCATCCAGTACATTGGTTTAAAACAAAACTCAGGAATATATTGCTAAACCTGTTACTAAGTTTGTAGTTTCTCTCCAGTTCCTGTTATGTTAATGGAACAAGTGATGCAGTCGCGTTACTAAAGCGAAGCTTTGTTTTATATTTTTAAGTGGCCTATGTTACACTGGGACTAGCAGTGCAGTTAGTGTAGAACTAGAAGGACAAGCTAAGTGTTCTATGTAAAATTTAAAACAATGTCCAACAACACAGAAAAGAAAAATCTAAACCCACAAAATTATTTATCGCAGTACTGGCTGTTAAGCCCAGGGTATCATATATTTAGATACTAACCAGAATGAATTTTGCATTTGAATCACTACTAAGTTTGGAAGGAAAGTGTCATTTATAAAAAAAAAAAATAATTGAAGTCTAAGATAGGAATGTGAGTTCAGTGTTTGATTTACCTGTGCTGACGTATCCTGAGTATTCAATGGTCTGATCTTCCTTCCTTTCCATCTACACTTTCGTAATACAGCTCCTTCTATAAATTTAGTCCTCTGACACCTCAAGTGGCCAAATCCAGGACTGTGAGTCTTCCCAGTTGAAGGACAGGGCTGTCTTGTGTTTAGTTTTGGGCATGTCTAGGTCTGAATTTTCTTTAGAACTACTATGTCTGATGTGGTGCTTCTGCCTCAAGGGTGTGAATTTCTTGCTGGTAGGCAGCTCTTCAAATTACTGAAGACTTGTGTGTGCGTGTGTTTTAGAGAGTAACAGATTTGGGTTAGTTATTATGATGTAAAGATTTTACTTAAACAGACGTTTTTGCTTAAACCTTAACAACTTCTGAGAGGTGAAAACATTTTAAGGCCATTGACTTCTGTCACAGCTACAGTAAATGCAAAATCTGCTGATTGGATTTCAGAGGCGAGTTTCACACCAAATTAAGGATAGATGCTTGAATTAGTCACTTGTTAAAGCTATCTACAGCTTTTTACTACCTGGGGAACAGTTTGCCTCTTGAATTTGTATTGTATTTGACATTGAGTCTTGCAATTGGAAGATATCTTATTATTTTGGTATCAGCTAATACAGTATAGTGGTCATCTCTGGCGTGTTGTAAGAAAATATCCTGCATAAAAACAGTAGCTTCACTTTACCTGTAGAGATACTTACAAAATAAATGTTTCTGAAATGTCTCATTCATTTCAACACAAAATGGAGAGCCACTGAAGCTGAATAAAATGCCTTAAGCCATATCCGTGAAGTGGTGTAAATAGAATACTTAATATTAAAAAGAATTGACTATTTAGATCAGTGTATTTAGGATGACATAATGCTCTCCTCCCATGGATTCACTTTTAAGTTGCCTGGTTAATCACAGGCTTATTATCCCATGGTTCAGCTTTTTGTATCTTTTCTTCTTTCTTTTACATCTATTATGTTCAGAAATCATTTTAAAGAACAGGCTACATAAATCAGGATATTTCTTAAAACATGTAGGTTTTGCTGGTAATCTGTGGAGAACTGGTCGGTTGCATGCTGTTAGTCATGTCTTGTTTCTAGTTGTTAAAATGCAAGATGGGTAGAAATTAGTTATTTTGCCAATATTTCTTTCTAGTGTAGTAAACTATTTTTTCAAAGTGCCCTTTGTATCATTAACAAACGAGTGAAAGAAACTGGCTCGTACAATTATATGTCAAAAGGAATGTTTCCTGATTCTGCCCTTCTCATGAGAGCCTGTTTACTCTTTAAAAACTCTGGGAATCTTCTGTTGCAGAAGGTATCTGGAAGCTTATCTTTAGAAAAGGATAAAATTTGTTAATTTTTGTTTACTCAACTCTTGTTCAGTAGACAGCACAGCACATAAGGCTTCTTACTGGAGTGTACCATTCCACATTATTACACGGGCAGCACAGCACATGAAGTTAGCGTGTTTGATTGGCATACCGAATAAGCTATAAGTACAAATACAAACAATTATGGTCAGTGAGGTGGCCTTTCGTTGTATTTTAAAAGTTGACACTATAAAAAGTTAGCAGTGTTGGAATTCTCAGAAGGGTGTGTGTGCTGGTGACATGTAAATTAGGCAGTCTCATGTACGCTCTTTCTGTAGGATTTCATGAAGATGGGTCTGGGTCTCCCTCTAGGATCTCTACGTTGTCCAGAAGGAGAGTGGGTTAGTTAGTAGTTTTCCCTTCTTCCTCTCAGTTTTTCAAAGTCTTTTGGGCATCCTGTATCATTGGCGTTCACAGATCAGAAAGTCGATGCTGGGAAAGAATGAAGTCCAGTATGCAAAACACTTCCTTCAAGATTTGACAGACTTTTATAAGGGGAGACTTCCCTCTCTGCAGTGTAAAACCTGCTCTGAGAATTGATGACAGCTATCTGGCCCCTCCCCATTTTTTTTATCCTTCCCAAGGATGGAGTAGAGACGTCACAGAGAATGGACTGCAAGTGTTTCCTTTGGAAAAGTTGCTATCAGCAAAGGTGGGGCAGGAAGGTTGGGGTTTTTCAATACGAATTCCCAGGATCCAGAGAAACAGAGCTTCCTTGCCTGTGTGCTTAAGGTCCTTTAGGATTCCTCATACCTTCTGTTTCTGCTACTTCTGTAAAGAGGGGCTGTAGAACTAGAAAACACTGTGTCATAGTGAATTAATTTTGCCCAAACTTTAATAACCCCAAAATTCTTTTAATCAAGAATTGAATGTTTCCCCATTCATTTTTGCAATTCTTGAACTACTGTAAGAGCTGTGCTCTGGGTAGCAGGTCCCTGACACTTTAATCATCATTTGCTTCTTTTTTTCCTACCTGGTAAATTACTTTTCTTTTGTAGAATCCATATATAGCATTTTTTTAAAATTGTTTATCAAAAAGATAAGTTAGAGTCTCTGTCCTAGCCAACACATTCACTGCTTTTTCCTTTTGGGGTTTGTGGCATGTGAATTAGTGGCTTCTCCAGTGAATTAATACTGTATGACATCCCCAATTCCTACTGCCTGAGGCCTCTAATCCTGGTTCTATTCCTAAATCTGTGTATATTTCAAAAGCTAAATATTTTTGTGACATTTTTGTATTTGAGATGCCACATTTCTACAAAGGTAATTTAATTTACAAAATATTAAAAATGCTGATTTCTCTTGACTATTTACAATGCTCTTACCTCCCATATCATTGCAGTTTGTTTAAAAAAAAAAAAGAGATACTTCATGTTAGTTACCTTGCACATTCACCCGATTTCATAAACAATAAACCAGATCTTATTAAGTTAATAGGAGTCTTGCAATCTGACTCTGTTCCCACTGAAGTAAGCATAACACATCAAAACCTTTTTATTTGATTATGATGTATTCTGTTTCCTGTTGTAATTTTTTGGCTTAGTTCTGGTTTTCTGATGTGAGGTTCAGCCTTTTGACAACAGAAAAGTAAAAACATATTGTTAATTTAGCCTACACTAGATTGTCACATGCACAACTAAATTTTCCTCTGTAAGGTAATACATTAAAGTAATAGTCCTTGGACCAATATATAATATTGTTTTTCCAATTATAAATCAAGACTAACTCTTCTTTCCCCAGTGAGAATTTGCAGGCCTTTGCCTGTTGCAAGAAAAAAAACCCCAAACAACACAGGCATCTATTTTAGCTACATTTAACAAAATGAAAATAGTTTGACAAAAATAAATCTAATATGAGCATGTACCATGTTTGTGTTCTTTGACATTTCTGTCTGCAGATTTTCTTTGCAGAGACAACTAGGCTGGCTTCCAGTCAGATAACAAGTTATCAAGAGTGCATAGATACTAGTTGCTGATTTCCACTTCTGCATTTTCATAATCAGATTGGACTTCACACAAAAGAAAATCACTTTGGTGACTGTTGGCTTGCAGGAGCTCTTTGAATTTCCTGTTTTCTACATTTCTTGAAGCTAGATCTGATTATGAGAGAGGAATTAAGTACCTTGCTGGAGTAACTGATTGACTAGCTTATAAAGGCAGTGCTTACGCACTTCAACTTCAGCAGGAGCATGAACAGGCCTTGAAACCCCAAACAGGAGTGTGTGAATATCCTCAGCTTAGTCCGTATTTCTTTCCTTGGTGAGATTATTAGAACTTTTTTGCTAATTTCTTTGAAGATCTGCAAGACAGAAGAAAAGATCTTTGCTCCTCAAGTATTTAAAATGCACAGCTTTGAGCAAATGTAGTTTCTGCTTGTCCTAGTAGTCTAGGCAGGCTTTGTCAACCTGTTTCAACATGAGAAACAAGATGAAATCCATTCCATGGAAGGAGGAAGTGCCTGGTGATACAGCACAGAGTATTTGTGCATGAATACTCCTTGAATGCTGGGAGTAGTAAGAGAGAAGACTTAGGAGTCTTGAAGGAAACTTGAAGGACAGCAGTATTCTCCTGAAGCCTCAAAGGAAAGTGCTGGGAGATGGCTAGTTGTATAAGCATGGCCAGCCATTTTGTGTTCAATGTATAGTATATACAGTGAAACGTGTCTCTTCTTTTTCTAGAGTAGCATCTTTGGAGAGTGGAATTGCCATCCCTTTAATCTGTATCTTTGCAGGAAAATCTCAATTATAGTGTGGTGGGCCAGATATCAAATGAGCAAATGCATATGCGCTTTTGAGCAGCAAATTGTATATTGTTTCTCATTACAGGCTGGCTTTATGGTTTGCCTAAGTGCCACACTAGTTCCTACGAAGTGGGAGCAAAAGCACACAGGTGCTGCTAGTGGCACTGGTGACATTACATGGAGAGAGAGAGAGTACTTACTAGCCACTGAGGAGGGAATCGGAATCTGGTTACCTATGGGGAGAGGTACCACCATTTCAAGGACGTGGTGAGCAGGACCAGGCGTAGGCTGCCAGGGGACCTTAGAAACTTGCCAGGAAGCGCCCAGTTTTGTCAGGTTTCTACAGACCCTGCTGTGTCGCAGGGGTTAGCAGCTGGACGCAATCGGCCTGCTAATGGTGCTGCTGAAGGCATGACATGGTGAGAGTGAGAAAAAGCCCGTGGTCCATGTGGCGTAGCTTTGGCACAGTGCTGAGCGTACTGTTGGGAATACTGTGGTGATAAAGGTGGTGTAAGGACTGGTGCAGAACAGAAGCCTTCGCTGAGTGGGCATATTTCTATGGCAGTCTTCCTCGGAGGGCTTCTGAAAGTGCCTTGTCTCTAAGCTGTGTCCCCTGGTGAAATGCAGACCACTGTGCCCAAAAGAGCAGCGCCCTGCAGCTTTCTGTCTCTTGATGGCACAGCAAGGTGCGTTTTATGGCAGGCAATTTGCACTCTGCATCTTTACATTTTAAAATATTTTAAAACTTTGGTTTTATAACCCTATTTGTATTTGACTCTCAGGGATAACTTTGACAGTCTTGGAAAAGCCAGTGGTATCTGTCAGGAGCTGACAGTATGTTAAAAACACTAAGAGTCTGTGTGCGATGAGAAGAAATCAGAATTTTTGGATTGTAAGGCAGAACTTATTTGTGATAAGTATCCAACATTTCTTATTTTAAGCTGTACATTGTATTATTTTAACCTGAGAAAGGAATGTGTTTACAGCTTTGCTTTTTAGAAATGTGACCATTTTTGTTTATGAAAACTAATTCTGTAATTTATTTTATATTAGTTTTTTGGTATTATTTTTATATTCTTGGGTTTTCTGTAGATTAAACTAATGCAGCAACAATGCTGTCAGTATAGTTAGGGCACTAACACAATTAAGTTATTTTTGGAATAGTTCTTTAGCCACTATGGTGCTTTGACAATTTTTATAAATGTCAGGCTATTGTCCTGTACAATCTGCACTCAGCCTGAAATTTAACATGAGAGATGCATGACACAAAGTGTAATGGCATAGAAACAGCTCTTCCTGCATAGAAATTTGCAGAGATGATGGGTTGTAAAGAGAGTTGAAGATATCAAACAATTTGAGTAGGAACCTATAAATAAAGATGAATTTCTGCATTCACTGGTTATATGATTTTGTCACTGTCTGGTGTCCATAAAATGCATCTTCCCATTAAAGTTTTGTCATGCAGCTGATGAGGTTCACAAGTGTTAAAAGCTTCCACTCTCTTCCTTTTAAATTCTGCACCCTAAATTCAGTACTAAAGCTCAGTTCAGCAAAACCAGAAATCGCCGTCTCCCTGTTCCTCCTCCGCAGGAGACACTATCTGATTCTCCCTGCTCCCCAGCCCGCTGCTGACGTTTCTTACGTGTAACCCTGACAGTCTGGCTAGTGCTAACTTCTGTCGCTTCCTTGAGCTAATAACCACGACTCATTCCTGCCTTGACATACCTTTTCCATACACTTCCGTGCCTTCTTTGATTGTCGACTTTGCTCTTTCTGAACCGTAACTCCTCCAACAAATCCCCTCTGGCTGTAGGACTTGGTGGTTTCTTTCTCTGTCGCTGCAGCATGGTGTGGCTCAGCTTTCCACCTCAGCTACTCATTTCCCTGAAATCTGACTACAGGTCTTCCCTTTCCTTTTTACGACGGGCTTGTCTTTGCTCTCCTGGCTGATGCCCTTGCTTTGCGGTCCACCTCTGCCCTCCACCCTGCTGCTCTCCCTTTCTTCGTTCCCCAATGCCTCCCTCTCCTGCCTTGTCTGGTACCTCTGGTGAGGCAACGCCTTCTCTGCCCTTGAAAGCTTCCCTTAAACTCTGCTTTTTCCAGCATTCTCCAAATTGTTCTCTCTCCCTCCCTGTAAAGACTTTGAGATGTGGTCTAATAAAAGGAATTGTTCCTGAGTAACAGAACAAATAAAGCCTGGTTTCCGACCAGAGTCCTCCATCTCCTGGATGCCCTCACTCTCTGCACAGACAGATCTCCTATCTTCTCTCCCCATGCTGTGCCCTCTCCACAGGTACTCCCTTGTCTCGTCACTAGTCCTTAATTCTGACCCACGTCTCTTGTCTCTGTGGGGCAGCACGTCCTGCGGCTGGCTTGGTGTTAGGCGTGTACTGAAGGACTGTATGGGTGAGCAGGCACCTGCTCCCTCTTGGAATGGCTCAGAGCCAGGGACATGCCTGCCTTGTCCTCTGCAGGCAGGTCTACGTGGGTCTAAAAACTGCGGTTTTTCATAAAATTTGTAAGAACTTCGTATTCATTCCTCTGTCAAATTTGTTCGAGTATGTCCTATTGGTTAAAAAATCGCTGGGAGCTGCAGGGGTGTGGAGAAGATAGAGGAGACTAATATTCAATTTACCTACCTTTCCCTGAAAAATCAGGATTAAAAAAAGCAAATATGGTTTCTGTCATATCACTAAGCATTAGACTGTGACATATCTTATTCTAGTCTCATAAAACATCTAGTGTGTTGTGCAAGTGATATAAATAAACATGCAGTGGACTTGAAACATACAGACAATTAAATACAGTTGATGGCTGACAGTTGTATTAGATAATTGAGCATCTCGGGATTCTCAAAATGGGAAATAATTCATGCATTTAGGTTAGTTGGCATGAAGATTATTTATTCAGATTTAGAAATGAAACAAGAAAGAAAGGATCCATCCAAAAGCTGTTGTACATGAACACATAGATTGCATTTGACTATTTGGATGATACCACGTTGTATTTACAAATGACACTGTACTTTTTAGAGTCATCTTCTTTTTCATGTGGAATATTTTTAGGATTAAGATTAAGTTTTGCTGATGTTTCTTGTGGTAAGGTCATAAACAAAATTAAGAAAGGCGATACTAGCATTTGGTAGTAGTTTCAAAGAGTTCATGTCCGACTACTTGGACTTCCCCAGGCTTGCCCCTTGCAAGTCTAGTGGAATGTATTCTGCACAGCAGTGGCTTTGCATTAATGAACACTTAAGCAGCAGATTAAAATGTCTGTTTAAAAAATAGGTTAGGATTATATAATAACACAAGTCTGGGATACTAATAACAGTGAAGACAATTTTATTGAGCAGATGAAGTGCAATTAGATCTCAACGACGGAATATTTAAATACAATACCAGATCACAACCCAGTCCCTGCAGCTTTACTTGCTTTCCTTCACACCTACAGGATCAGCACCTGGCAGCAAAGTAAGTTATCATTTTTATTGTTGTTCATTTTATATTGCCAAGGGAATGTATATCATATTATCCATTAGGACCCAGACAAACAAGTCTTTTCTCCACATACACAGTCACGAAACAAGACATGATTGAAGACAACGAGGTGTCTGCACTACTTGAAATTCTATTACAAATTGATAAATTTGCTTGCCAGATTTCTTTAAAGGATTGCATAGATAAGAACTGCCTGTAGTATTCTCATATGAAAAGTCATAAAAATTATAGCTTTATAATAAACCCATATAGACTGAGAAATTGTGTCAGTTCTTTCTCTCACAATCTATTTACTTAATTTTAGTCTCCCAAATTGTGAAATGGAGACACAAACTTGCAGCCGTTGGTAACACTCATGATCTGATGAAGTAAACTGCTTTGATCCTTTGAGAGGTCAGACCCTGTGTGTTTCTAAGCAAACATTCCCCAAGGCTGCTGATGCGTGAGATGTCTCTTCCCCTTGCCAAATGTCCCACCTTCGCAATAGAAAATTAAAGGAGACTTGCAAAGAAATGTGGTGTGTTACTGTGTTTAATCTTGTCTATAAATTGGTGTGAGAATTGTTGAACAGAGGATTTGGTGTTTTTTTTAATTTTATTTTTTGCACAGTTTAAAAATATCTGGACAACTCTCTTCTGGGTTGGGTAGAAGGTGAATGTATTAACTCTAACTGCACTAATGTTTAGGGAGAAAGGCATACAATGTTTTTTAATTTAGTAAATAGAGAATTATTTGAATCTGACTTGGAGCTTCATTTAGCTTTTTAATACATTTCTGCTGTATAGCTAAAAATATCTTATCTTCATGCCCTTGACCTTTCTCTAAGAGCTGTGGGAAGATTAAAAAGCATAAATGAGAATAAATTTAGAATTAGCCTATTTGAAGAAAAATGGTACCAAATGCCTTAGCTATCCGCAAAATGGTATTAAGTTGCCAGTCCTACAACATGTCCAGTCTGGCAGAGCCGAGCAAAGCAACCTGCTACTACAGCAGGGCTCTAGTAGTCTTCGAAATGAGAAGGTAGTTCATTTTTCATTCCCCACTCAGTCCTTCCTCCTTCCCCTCCTTGGGGAAGCTGCCAACAAAGGTGCCAATTATAATGATTTCTGTAGCTCAGATATCTATCCTTTAACATACCCTCCTTTCCCCCCAGCTTGTTCTGTGTAGTTCACCGTGCAGCTGTATAAATACCTTCAGTCATTACCCTCTTGGACTGTATTTGAACTAGTGACTGAAAGGTGAGGTTGTCAATATATTAAAGACATCGTTAATGGCATAACTACAGCCATAAACGGTGAATAATTGTGATGGTTGGGCTTTATTTATTTATTTATTCCTTACAAAATGTGTTGGTATCTGGGCATCTTTGACGTTGTAGGGATACTTCTGAAAACAGATGACTTTTAGTGATATCCACTGCAAGCAGCCACTCTGCAGTGTTTTTAATTATCTACTTTAAATTATTCACTTAAGAAGACAGAGAATGGGTGCACTTGTGAAGCTGTCATCTTTAGGGCTTAGGTACTGCATTGCTGTGCAATAATTATACAGTCTGATACTAGCTTTCATTTATGCTAATTGCAAGTAAGCTTATCTATTCCTCAGATTATTAAAAAGAGAGTTATCTCCTTCCTGTTGTGTTCAGTCAAGCATTTAAATGTTGCAAACTTTCAGCCCCGCTTTAAAGAGAAAATATCACCATGAAAATCTTTCAGATATCAATACTTTGTCAAGCTAGGAAAACAAGAAATGTTACTCTATTTTGCCTTTCAGAATTGTATTTGTAGCACTGCAACTGTATATACTGATTTTTATCATTATTTTAAATTAATTTGGTGATTTAAATATGTATTTAATCCTACACAGACAGACATAATAAAACTAAAATTATACCTAAAAGATAATCAATAAGTGACTATACCTAGGACACCAACAGGAGGCAAAAGAAATTGATTTCATAAATGGCAATGTTTTCACTAAAGCTGTTCTCAGTAGGATCTTCAGAAAAAAAAAATCATAGATTTCTGTAATGCAGGCAGTATGCAATATCTGGTCTAGGCTGTGAAGAGAAATGTAATTTACAAGTTACAGAATGAATTATTTTGTCACAAAAAGAGTAAAATAGAGCCAATAGTTAGCTCCCGTTGAGCCGTAATATGTGCTAATTGAAGGACTCAGGACTGCTTTATAAGAGTCAATATTCAAGCCTGTAGAATACTTAAAATGACTAGTTTCTGTCTTTAGCCAGAATGAGAAATATAATAAATGATTCTGGACCTGGACTGTGGTGAGAAGAGCTACTCCCCACTGCAGCTGTCAGAATGGGAGATGTGTAAAGCGCTTGTAACAGATAGCTCCTCTATCTATGGAGCAGGTTGTACTTCTTCTATGGCAAGGAGTGTCGCTGATAGATTAGGGTGACAATTCATAACGTTCCTGAGCATGAGTGCTACATGTTGAACAAGATCAGAGTCTCAAGGAGCATGTCACAGAGAACTGAGGTTTATTACTTATCCTTCCTCATGGTTTTCAGAATTTTAAAAGGATTTATAATACTTGAAGTATGTTTAAACTCAGAAAACCTTGGTATTTCAGAGTAATACTTTACAAATCATCTTTTCCCCAGATTGTAGCTGAGTGCAGCGGTATAATTCTGGGTAATGACTTTTTGTTGGGTGACGTGATACAATAACGGAAAAGTATTTTAATAAAATTCTAGAAATTACTGTGCATATTAGGAATGATTTATTAGACTCTATAACAGGAAAGCTAGAAAGGTTTTTTAAAGGTGTTAACTTCTCAGATGTGTATTATTAGTGTGCAGTAAATGTATTATTTTGAACTATTTATTTTTAAAGAGTGGCAAAACTATTAAAATACATGTCTAAATCACTCTACAGCTATTTAGAGACAAGGGTTTGGCTAGCTGCCCAAAATACTGTATAGTAGGTATTTGGGAAGAAGAGAAGGTTTCTTTGAGGTATTTTTACCACTGGGGGACTCCTGCTGTTCACATTTCTTCTGTACATTTTGGAGTACCCCAGATTTGCTTTAAATGATTGAGTTCACCTGAAAGGTGGGGGGTGTACTGGTGTTGGAAGAGGTGCAGCCAGTGCATTTGTCACAGAAGATCATGTTGATTCTAATTGGCAAATGAAGTGCTTATCTATTTCACATCATAACACCCAAATGTTAACCCAGGTTGTTTCTCTTTGCATCTAATGCGAACATGAGAAGCTGCACAGTTTGTAGAAGATGTGTCTGAGTTCATTCTTTTGACTGTTTTATCCTTAGTTGTTTTAAGATTTGAGTGAATAGGTGCTGGCAGGACTGTAGCTTTTTTTCATGTTAAATGTAAAAGCTGGCTAATGTGTATTTGGCAGACACAAGCACTTGGAGGTCAGGAAACTTATGACTTTAGCTTTTTCTCTCTTGTACAATTCCTCTCTGACACAGGCTTGAAATTACATTCAAACACTCCTTTTCCAGTATGTGATATGAATCAATGTTGTACCAGTGCCTAAGATCACCTTTGCTGATGTACTTAAAATCTGACTAATACATATATTAAAGGGAGACTTAAGGTACAAACAAATCTCTAATTCTGGGCCTGCCTGACTGGAAAGTTTCTTTTCATAAATCATTCAACAGCAGGTTTACTGAAAGGAAGGTTAGGAGCCTCATTTGTGTAAACTTCCAGACCTTTCCCCCAAAATAGCTCTTTTCCAATGGAAAAAATGCAGTTATCCTAATTTCCTGACTGTACTCTAGGTTGGTCATTCTGTGAAACTTTTTCTTCCTGTTAGGAGTTTTCATTTACAGGTGGTATCAGAAGGGGCACCAGTTTGTGCCATAGTGCTTTTTTAGAAAGGACTGTACAGAAGACAGATGTGTCTGTACGTATCTGTCCATACAGCTGAACAACAGTTCGCCATTTGTAGAGAGCCAAACCTTCCTGTTTGTAATACAACGTGGTGTCCTTAAACCACAGGATATTAGGTCAGCATGTGTTGAAAGACACTAGCAGCGTAAGGCCAAATATTCTCAAAGCACTATTTGTTGCAGTTGGATCGCACTTTATTTCCTTGTGCTAATTCTTCTGTCCGTACCTGTCGCATCACAGTGAAGTGAGTTCAAGGGTGTTAGTTGGTAGGAAACAAGTATGCAGAAGTTCCACCTCACACCTGGCTTTCAGAGCCCATTTATTTTATTAAAGTTAATGAAGTGAATTGT
>VYZW01048355.1:30626-53530 GCA_013401315.1 Balaeniceps rex | reverse complement strand
TTTTTTTTTTTTTTTTTTTTTAAAAAAAAAATCATCATTCAGCCAATAACTTAGAGAAAATTTCTTAGAAGAGTGTTGAAACGAAAGCAGCTCTGGTCATTGACACATTGCATTTTTCTATTCAGCTATTTGAACTCAACATTTTATAGCTTACAATGCTACAGTTTGTTACCTGTTAAGTGCATGCTGCTGTAAAATACCCATGGAGATGACATTTAAACATTAGCTAGTTTTAATGCTGGTTGGTACTACTTCAGTAAAAATCGGCAGCATCTGCTCTGCTGGTAACACTTTAATAATTAGGCAGCATCATACTTAACTGTTAAGAGTAAAACAACCTAAGAAAAACATAACTTTATTTAGCTTTATTAATAAAACAAAGAGTTAAAAGGTTGCCATGACATTTAGAACACGATGACAGAGATAACTACAAAACAGCTATGAAGCCTAATAAAAAAATTAAAATCACATATACTAAGAACAGTCCCTGGGAGCCAGCTGTGCATAGTGTTCTTCCTGCAAGTAGCCCATCATCTTTCCAGGAAAAAAAAAAAAAAAAACAAACCCCAATAAAATTAAAGGCATCAGTAAATAAAGCTGTCATTTTAAACATTTCCAACTTGTGGGAAGTAATTCACAGAAAGTAATTACAGAGGAAGAAAACATCAGTGCTGATATTTTTTTTTCTACAATCATGCTATCAGAACACAAATGGGAAAAGAGCACTTATATTTACACTTACTCAGTTTTTAAAACCATGTGTACATTGCCATCATTTAAAGTGCAAGCTACATGTCTGCTGAATTAACTGAAGGCATAACAGGCGAGATGTAAGTTAAAATACTGCCACCAGCAGTTATACAACTAACCACAGATGCCAGTAGCATATTTCAAACCCTGACCAACTTGGTGCGTTGCTTCCTTTGTTTATTACCAGCCGAACACATATTCCATTGCTTTAGATACAATACTTTCATCTTTCCTAGGAGTTTGTCTGTCAGAAACCACCTAGAAGGCAGGGGGAAAGAGGAAGAGAGAAAATAAAGAGAATCAGTCAACATACAGTTAATTCTTTTTATACTAACCAGGTTTTCTTCCTTTTCCTAAGTGCTACTATATTTTGACAAAATATGTTTGAAAGATTTTCCAGAGGTTAAGAGCTTGTTTTGAAAAGTGACAAGTCAATTTATTATTTTTTAATATTATTTTAGAGATTGAACAGACTGAGTTTGTACTTGAACCACATCTTTAAAGAAATGACAAGAGGAGATAAAGGCTAAGGCCACATGGAAGTTAATGTGTATACAGCCTCATACAACTAAGGGGAGATAGCACAAAGAAACACATGCTTCTGTATCCCTTAAAATACCTGATAGTCACTAGTGGAAGCTTTATATGCTGTTGCAAGAGGTCTCATTGTAGAAATCCTTGTAGTATTATTTACAGGTTGTACTGGTGTGCCGACAGATTTTGTAGGTGGAGTGAAAACTGAAGACATTGAGGATGTAGAGCTTCTTTCAAAGTTTTCCATCACACTCTCAAAAAGAGGGTTAATATAATGTAAACAAATACTAAAAAGCAGCATTTCAACCTTTATTATCTAGAATGATCTATTATCTAGAATTGTTTGATAAAATACGTTCACGTCTCAAAGTAAGCAAAGACCACAGGTAAATTGCCTGTCAGTACAGAGCACACAAGTACACAGCACCACCAAGCATTTTCCTCACTGAATCATTTATATGTTGGATCACGCCATTGCAAAGTAGCAGAAGTTTGTAATCTGTTCACTGTATGTACTAAACGTCAGCCAAGTTTGAAACAGTATAGAGAAAACAAATTGTAAGACTTGCAACAAACTTCAAGTAGTAACATTTTTCAGGCCCAGTTGAACTAAGCAGCGTAACATCCTGTTTTTAAATACATCTAAAATATTTTACCTGATACATACAGGACAGTCTCCAAGCCTTTACCAACTTGCAGCTTTTTGGTCAGATTCAACTTGCCAAGGAGTTTCACTCAGTCCCCTTAGCAAATGCTGGAAAAGGAGTCAGAAGGCTCCATTTTGTCAGCTTACATTTAGAAAGCAAAGCATGTAGAATGGAAGAAGCAGCAAGTGACCTGATGGGAACCATGAGTTCCACAAGAATCCAGAAAAACAAGATGGGAAATGACAACCAGCCTGGGGAGACCCGATTTGCTGCATTTAGACTCAGTGGAGCACAGCATTCAATCAGCCTGAAGACAGCAGAAATTCAGAAGCACATCTGGCAAGAGATGGCTATCCAAAATGCAGGATAGGATTGGTGTCCAGTGTGGGTGGCAGCTGACACTCTACTCAGCACGAGGGGAACCCATGGAACTAACTGCTGTTTTGAAATCAGAAGCCTAAGCACTGATGTCAAATCCATCGTATCTAGTTTTCAATTGCAAGGAAGAGTTTTACAAGCTAATGCCAAACCCTCAGTGGATTAGTCTCCAGAAATGTCTCTTACCTCCAAAAATACAGGTTAATGATTATGGGTTTATCTATTTATATCTGAAAGAGGACACTATCCGCAAAAGACATAATGAGAATTCAAAAGCAACAAAAATCAGATGCCTGACAATTAAATGTCTTGGATCATTACTTCCAGAGTTTCAGCTTATAGGCAATTCAGTCATTGATACAAACTGGACACGAGAATAGTAAATAAGGTAAGAAGAGACTGGAAGCCCTACCATCAGAAGCCCACAGAGGAAAGGGGCACTAAGTTTTAAAGGGTTTCTAAATTTTAATCAGTGTAAGAACTGTTTCAAACTGATAAAAATTGCAAGTAATTGCAAGCTTAATTTTTAGGGCTGCTTTCTCAGAATGGCTTACATTTGAAAGCTTACATTACTCTAGCATCACTTATCCTTAGAGGAGACAAAAAAAAAAATCTGTGAACTATAAAAGAATGACTGTCATTTGCTTAAGCTAATGTACAGTACCCAATGCAAAGTGCTGCAAGAATTAATGGTCAGGATATTGTCAATACCTAATGTCAAACTAATATCTCACGATAAAATTAGACTGAAATAGTCATGCCTACCCCAACCACTACTTACAAGAAATGGACATGTTTTTGTGGGGGCAGGCAGGAGAATAGGATCAGGACTGTCTTGCTAACAAATTTTCAGTCTGATTTACTAAGATAAACTGAAAAGCCAGAATTAGATAAATAGTCACACAAAAAAGAGGGACAATTAGGAGCAAGAACAGTCTTCATCTGCCATCACACATCTATTGCAGCCCCTAAATGCCACAAATTCGAGTCTGGGAAACTCTTATCTCAATTGTCTCTTACATTATGGTTTCACTTCGTATCTTGTACAGCAATATAATTCCATGCATTGTAACTTCCAAGGAGCACAGATATTCCCCATCTTGATCCTTCCCAGCAGGAAATTTTGTCAAATACTTAAGAAAAACTCATGTAAGGTATAATAGACTATACCTATATAACTGAACTACCTGTGCTTTGCAATTCAAAAAGAAAAAAATTAAAGAGGTCAGGGAAAATAAAGAGAAAGCCCAAAAGCAGAGTGCCTTTTATTTAAATAAAAGTAGCTGTTAACTTACTTTATCTATACACGGCTTGACACCAATCATGATAGATTCACCAAAAATTCTTCCGTCTTTGCTTAAGGCTTTCCGGGCTTGAAGCTTAGACTGGTATCGAATATGCATCCAGTTTCCTGTGTTGGACATCTGTATGAGATTAAGTGAAAATTGTGAAATTCAGCCTTTTAAAGAATCCAGAATGTTTTCAGAAATGTCTCAAACTAAGACATACCACATGCTTTAATATGTTTCCATACTGAGCAAACTGTAGAAGAATATATGAAGCTGATGCTTGAGGAAATCTGAAAGACAGAAAAAATACTCAAAAAATTCTAATGAGTAGTTTAGTAATTCTGGTGCTAAAATACAACCCTATGAATGGCTTTTAGAAATCCAAAAGAGACCAGTGTGTTAATGCCATTTTAGAAGCAGTGACTTGAGGAATATAATCTTCTAGGCATTTTTACTTCACCACACACCTCAATGGTAGAATGCTGCCTTTTTAACTTGAAAAAATTAACATTTAGCTTAAGTTAAGGTGCTTCACTAAAATATATGCATTTGCTGGCTTTAACCACAGCTGTATTTCTTGCAGAACCTAGGAATGCCAGACAACAGCAACATCCAAGTACTTCTTTCCATATACTGCAAAGAATTCACCCATTGTTTTTCTAATACTTTGGAAATCAACTTACCCAAATACAGTTACCCACGTGTCATCAAGCTGATCTTCTGAAGTCAGGGAATCACCCTGAGTATAAAAAGGATCTAGCTGAGCAGGAGATAGAGTAGTCTTCCTAGGCTGCCCAATACTTGCAGGACTGAACATACTTGAAGCTGTTAAATTGAAATGGCATTGTTTAACAAATTACTTTTGCAAGACAGATAAGCTTAATAGCCTATAGTAAAAGAATAAATTCAGTATCAAGCATTTCACTTGTATATGGAAGAGTCTGATGGAGATTTATTTGCAGACACAAAGAGTAAGTCAATCCAAACTTCACATCTGCAAGGATGTAGTAAGTTTTATGCCTAGCAACCTAGCTTCCCCCTTGACCGCTAACAACCAGCAGCTTCATACAGAAGCCAAACAGGAACCAGACAGCAGGATCACACTTAGCAAGAAGCCACAGCTTCATATACAAGACAGGAAACCTTATGAAGATAGGCAACCCATCAACCTCAGCTGCTTCACTCAAGTACAACCACCTCTGTGCTCAGTTCAACAACAAATTTTGAATAAGGAATAAGTAAAGTTGATTGAAATTCAGTCTCAGAGGGGAAGAGTATTTCCTATTCACATCCACATACCTTTTGAAAAGCTAGTAAATAAAGATGCAACTCCTTCGCAAACTAGCAAGGAGTTGATGTACCTTGAACAGTGATGATTGTGTATTAAGGAAAGCAGTAAGAAAGTCAATTACATATTTTGACAGGACATCTACCTGTTCCAGGAGTTGATGGCATAGTTCCAACCAATGGGCTCTGTGTTAGAGAAAAGCTGGCCTGCATTAAAATACAGAAAGTAATAAATCATTCTTACAGGTACACCTCTCGGATCAGAAGAGATCACTTTCAGGTAACTTGAGCATCAGACAAGAATATTAACTGTTTGCCTTAAGTTACTCCCAACTTTTAAGAGTAAGAACAGACATTTACATGTATATTTAACACAAGATTATAAGAAGTTATTAACGAAAAGTTATTTGACATTGTTTTTACATTCTAGCACACAGCCTAGCAGATAGCCTGGACATCCATCAGGCCTCAACTATTACATTCTGGAATTTCCAGCTGATTACTAAGCCTTAGAAGAGAATGCAGTTAACATTCCTGATCAGAGGCTTAAATGCAAGTATCAGAGATAGTATGGAAGTGTAGAGCAAACCACAGAAGGAAAGCACCACAAGCAACAGTATTCAGGGTCTGTCTACAATATTTTATCATCTAACAAGACAAAGCTACTGGTATACAAGAAGAAAGCTTATTTAGGCTTAGGGTGAGCTTTAGGTAACAGGAACTGAAAAATCCATTGCCAAACACCAATCATATATGCTTTGTGAAACCAAGTAGCTTTAGGTATCAATACTCAGAACCTTATAGTTTAACTTTTTCAAAATAGGCATCTCACTATTGCTGTAGTAAAGTAATTCACGCATTCATGTGCATCCCGATGGATAGGATGCCAGTATCATAAGTTACCAGCATTTGATTTTCACTGTCTAAAGTACTTGGAAATCATGGGAGCATAACGCCCACTTGTATTCCTCATCACTAGACTTACTTTCCCTCTCAACTACTTAGTGCAACTGCATTGAAGGAAAGTATACTTCGAATTTTAGCTGCTAGTAGTTACTTTCTTTTTAACATAGAAGGATTTCAATATCCAAAACAATTTTATTGTGTTTTTAGCCTGAATCATGGCATTTCTTAGATGCAAGATCAAACACACCAGAGCACCTGTAGACCTAGCAACACGCATCCTGATAGCTGCTCGTTATTTTTTTTTTTTTCCATTATCCAGTCCTTTAAGACAGTATGGGATTCTGTCCTTCACAGAGAACTTGAACTTTCAGAATAAACTTTTCAGAAGGCAACACTCAATAAAAAGACTGCTCAATCAGTGAAAGGCCTTCTCCTTGCATCAAAAGAATCATGTTCACTGAAAAAGAACCTACAAACACTTGACTGCTCAGTTGAGGTAAGTAGCGGAGCTTATTATTAGAATGACCTTCTAGAAATTTACTGTTACTCTTTCAAAATTAACCCCACCTCCCTGCCCAAATTTTGATTAACTATTTTACTCAGCACGAAATTCCTTCTATTTCAGTAAGTGCCTCTATTGCCCACTAAAAGAAAAGATAATGCATATTTGGACCCTTCTGGCAATCAGCAGCCCCATAAATTTACAAGAAAGTGAAGCAAGCCTTACAAGAAGTCTGCATTTGTCATGTACAAAGCGTAGCAGAGGGATGATTTGCATTTTTTCATTCTCTACAGTATCAAAAAAATCACTGATAAGAGAGAGCTCCACAACTGCAGCTCTTGTTTAGAGTACAGAAGAACAGGCACACCAAACACCCAGACTAAGCAACAGCATGATCTGAAGACTGACCAGTCATTTTGCTACAGCAGTGTATACAACTCAGTTAAAGAATTCACTGAAGCAGTAAGCTACCTCACATCTTCTCCTAAGAACAGGCCAGTACCTAAGCCACTTACTGGTCTTCTTGAGGTTAGAGGGGTTGATCCAAGTCCAGGACTAGATAATTCATCATATATGCTTCTAACTGGTGGAGCACCGCTTTTATCTTTATGCGTAGGGACTACTGGTTGTGGAGGAGAGCTTCCTGCAATTAAAAGGAACAAATGAAGAGCATGAGAAAACTTGTAATTTTACTCCACTGCTACTTGTTCTTGAAACGTCAACAGTAAATTCAGCCATGAAAGGCTGTTGATTGTTTCACTGGGGGTTTGCAAAACCATCTGGCCTACCAAACTGTTCAGGTTTAAATGTTCTACATAAGAATATCACATATGTGTCAGAAACTGCATCCTTACACAAGTTATCATCTAAAACTTTTAGACCTCTTACTAACCCAGTATATTCATTACTTATATGCACTTTGTCACAGTGTATTACATAAGGCACTCTCCCACCAAGGTTTTCAGTTAAAGTGATATACTTAATCACTCATTTTGGGAGGCCTGTGTTAGTATCTTACTGGTTCCCCCTTTTCTAGAATTGATACTCTGAAGCTGTAATAAGCCCTTTTAAAAACAATTAGGCAAAATTCACATGACTATTTTCAATTTCACAAATATTTTCCTAAGAGGCTTGAGGGAGGGGCAGACAAGAGCAAGAAGCAGGAGACCAACAGACCACCCATTGTGGAATATCTCAAGTTGGAAGGGACCCATAAGGAACATCAAGCCAATTCTACTTGAAATCGAAAGAAAAGAATATCAGAATTATCTTGCAGTACTTTAATCCTCAACTTCTCCTTCAAAATTACTAGCTCACTAACACCATCAGATATTTAGATTACACCAACTGATTTAATACAGAAGCCAAATCACCCATGACATGAAATAAATCAATGAAGCTGTTAACTACTCACTCATACTTCTCAGAGAAGAAAACAGACATATAATACCACCACCTTGGAAACATGGGTAAGTACTTTTTCTAGTCAGATCAATTAGGTGGTTGGAAAGAGATGAGCATCTACAGCTAGGAAAAGTCACTACTCCAGCCCAATTAGAGCAGACATCAACACTGTAAATACAACCACTAGATACTAATTAAGAAGTATTTTTTAGTTTTTCCCCATCCAGTTTTTAGAAGTCTGACAATCTGTAAGCAACTTTTTAGAATTCATTGCAAAGAAATCAGCAGCTTGCACAAGCTGCATTTAGTTTGCCAGCAGACATCTCTGTTTTAAACAAAGAGAAAACATTGATGGCTGTATGTGCAATTGACTTGTAAAGAGCTGTATAAATTGATTTTATATTGAGAGAAGTTCATATTACCTTCCATGTAAAGGCAACACTTCCCAGTACCAAAACTGCCATGTTTAAAACATTTATTAAATTTAAGTCGACTTTTAAGAATTTAGCCAAACTCCACTGAATACACTTGAGTTCACTGTTTATTCAATGAGTTGAATTCCTTTATAGCAAGTTACAAAACTACAAGAATTCAAGTCTACAACAGTCATGTAGAGCAATAAGACAAACCAAATTTTTATTTTCAGGACAATTTTTCAGCATTTAACAAGTTCTGACCTGCAAGTAGTGGAGACCTCATTTCCATTGCACCAGCTAAAGGGCCGCTTAAAGCACGTGGTTGCGGAGTCACTGGTGCAGGTAAATCACCCATCAAGAAGCCAGGAAGAAACTGAGCACTAGCTCCTGGTTTTGGAGATGTTGGGGAGCCGAGAGTCATTGGCTCAGATCCTGTGTCAATGAAAACAAAATTTAAAAACATGGAAGAAGCCAAGTGATCTAGCCTTTTCCATTGCTTAAATAGTGGTTCTATTAAAAAAACATAAACCAATATATTGTAACTGACTGAAACAGTTCTAAAGATTTATCTTCCAAGTAAACAAAGTTTATCACAATCTTGCATTTTTTGCAACTACAAGAACTGCCACGCTGAGACTTTGTTCTTAAAATATACTACTTTGGTTACTGCTAGATTTCTGGTTTTGAGGGTAATTATGGGTTTGGGGTTGTTTTAAAGGTGTTTCTTACGTGAAAAGCATTCACGCCAAGGCTGGATTCTCCTCCCCTGTCGGCGGTTCTGCGCCCCCGCCCGGAGACCGTGCTCCGACAGACCACCGCGGGCTCACGCCAGCCACACCGCGGCTTCCCCGCGGCCCTGTCGCCACAGCCGGGCTCGCCACACTCCTGAGCTGTCCTTGGGTTTCGGGGTGCTTCAGGTACAGATCCTATATCACGGAGCACCGGCGCGGCGGCTGCTCGGTTTAACCCCACGCCCCCTTTCGCTTTCCCCCAGAGGAAGGCGCTCATCCTGGCGCGGTCTCCCACCACCCACTTCAGCCCGGCGGCGTCCGGACTCTCCCAACGCGTCCCCCCGCCTGGAGCACGGGACCAGCCCCGGCCCCAAGCCCCTCACCAGGCCAGAGGAGCGCGGGCAGCGCCGGAGGGAAGAGCCGAGCAGCCTTGACCGGACACCAGCGACCTCTGAGGCGCCTCGCGCCGCCCAACAGCCCCACACACGCCCAACCGCCGCACGGAGCAGCACGCGCGGGGCGAGGCGGCGCCCGGCAAAGCTGAAGGGGGCATGAGGCTAGGAAGGGGGGGCGGCCCCACGGCCCGGCTCACCTGCGGGCGGCGGCTCCATGGCGAAAGCGGCCACGTCGGCCCGAGCGGCGGGAAAAGGCCGCCAGCAGCTCCGCCGGGCGCTTTCAAACGGGACGGAACTTCCTCCGGCCGTCACTTCCGACCCGCCCTCCCGCCATCTTGTGAACGGCCCCAGCTGGGAGGGGGTGTGACGCCCCCGCCCTCACAGCGGGGCGGGGCCCGTCCCGGCGGCAGAGCCTCTCCCCCGAAGCGCCTGCCTCACCCACGGCTGGGCCGCCTAGAGGGCAGAGCAAATTCCCCGGGAGAGGGCCGGCGCTTACCCGGGTTTCCTCGCGTCTTGGAGCCGCTGCCGCTGACCTGTGGCTGGGCCCGCGCCTCACGGCCGCCCCCGCCGCACCGGGTCTGGGACTGAGGGTCAGCTGTCGTGAACTGCGATCGTTACGCGCACGACTTAAAGAACTGTCGTTATCGTTACAAATGCCTGTCTTGGGTTGTTTCTACGGGCTAAGAACTCATAAACCTGCCACTGAGATGAAGTGGGAAAGCTAACTCACTGGGGAAAAGACTGTCAGTCATTTCCAAGGTTGACAGCACGCACAGCCATCCACATCTGAAATGGAAGTGCCAAAATGACGACCACAGAATAGCAATCAGATGCGGGAGGGTAACCTAAACCTTGCATTAGCATTTAGCATGAGCAATTAATATTGAGAACAAGACACAGTGTAGTTCATACGCAATGACATGCTACAGCTCAAACAAGTGGTACGAGGAGAGAATACTGTATCAGTTCTTGAAACCAAACCTTTCCAATCACTTCAGCACAAAATTTATCCAAACTGTTCTTTTTATTTTATTGTATACTAATATATCAAACCATGTAGAACAGCCATGAAGGCCACAAAAAATACTATTAAAATCTTCCACATATTTTTTTTTAAATGCCATCTTAAGACAGTAATTCCAGCCCCGAGATCTGTCGGGAGGGTCAAAGTTACCCGTCCTATGATATCTCTTCTTTATACGTGATGTGGAATAGAGTGAGGGCACAGCAAACAAGGACCAAATGCAAAGAAAAGGCAGTAGCAGTGAGTCAGAGATAGGTTGTTATAAACATTTTGCATATGTCCACCAAAATGACCTACAAAAAAACCCCCAATTCCAGCCTGGTTCCAGCACTTTGAAAACATCATGTTAGTACACTTCGAATCACTACTTGATGAGAAACAGTAGAAAGACATGAAGCATTAAAGCATCCTACACATTTTGAGCATCCTCAAAAGACCATCTGTTTTAATTTCCAAAAATATTTAATGGCTGGCTAGCCCACAAAATGCAATAAAATCCTCTTTAGTTGCAATACAAATTTAAAATCCAGTATCAAGGTACTTCATTATATGAACATTTTATTATCTAGATTTTACAACCAACTAGAATGCATAGATTTGGTTTAGTATTAAAGTAAACAGGGCAACTTATCTCACTTATTTTATTTCCTTTCTCTATTGCCTGCATTTTCTGATGGTTCAATAAAAAAACCATCATTCTGTTTTTTTCTAATATTTCAAGGAAAATTGAACTTTATCTTTTTATTAGCGCTCTCGGAAGAGCTTGTTCTTGGCCAAAGTCATCTCTGAAGTCAGTGGAATACCATTTGGCCTTTAGACTACATGCTGAAAAAAAGGGGGTCAGAAGGGGTTAAGAAAAAAAAATGTAAAGACTTTAAAATGCACATGTGAAAGGGGACTGCAAAATGACAGATTAAAGTACATCCACCATGTTACTGTACAGTCAAAACAGACTGTTTCACTTCTGCCTTTTGATCAGTCATGATCATTTATGCTTCCATTGGCCTTTATGTTCTGTTCTTGGTACTTGTGAAGCTGCTCCATGAAGCCAGGATTTGGACAAGCCACAGGTCTTGCATTTTTCACCAAGGAAAAGGCTCTAGCAAAACTCAGTCTTTCTGAATTCATTAGAAAACCGATGACTACTGCCGCTGCACGGGAGACTCCTGCATTACAGTGGACCAGTACCACACCATCCTTCAAGAAACAAATGAAATATAAGTTGGGATATCCATTAAGTAGATAGCAACAAGTATTAAAAACTTTATATAAAAATCTATTGAGACTTATTAAAAGCTCCTTGCTGAGCTCAAAGCAAATATTTACACATATAAGTAACTCCAAACACAGATATATAAGCCCAGAATTAAATATTTTTCTAACCAAAGCCACTTTATAATTACCAAATACTTCAAACCTATTTCATACCTTAGAACTAAAAAACATTCCTCTACCCCTTTCCCCAAGACCTTGCAGCAGCCCCCTCATGTAAAAACCAAATCACAGACATCTGGGATACTAAGATATCTGATCTAATTGGGTGCCAATTTTAAAATAGATTTTATTTGCAGTATGGAAAGCAACTTGACTGTATCTTGTTACCAGGTTAAAAACATAGCAAGGCAGCAAACAGCTAGGCACAGAGGCAGATTTTAGAACATCTTGTAGTTTCAGTCGCACGCTTCTTGCGTACTCTGGAGTTCTTCAGTGAAGATTCTGGGTAAGCAGGATCATGCATAGGAACAGAAAAATCAGAAAAGATATCGTGTGATTTGCAACAAATCTCTACCTCCCCATCACACCGCTGGTACAACTGTAGTGGCTGGTATAGCTGGTACAACTAAGGTCCCTTAACTGGGGGACTAAGGGTGCAAAATCCAAAACTACTGATCCTACCGTAAATTCATAAATCTTTCTCCTGGGGTTTAAATTCAGGCTTACCCCAAATTATCTATAAAATGAATGTTTTTATCCTACTTAAACATTTCCCACACAATCTTTCAGACACCTGAATGACTCTTTAAAAAGACACTGTAAGTTTCGTGAAGAAATAACAGGTGTCAGTTAACACAAAGACAACTAGACAATCTAGTGTGGCTTAGGCAACGTTTGCAAGGCCCAGGCTTTGTGATGTTGTCATGTTTGTATGTTAGACTATGACCTGGAAAAGGCTCAGTCCGAACTGTCTGCGAAATGCCACTTTCACAAAAAAAAAAAAAAAAAACCCAAACCAAACCGAAACCCCCTAGCATCTCTGTATTCTGAATAAAGATACTGAAACACGACACAATGTGCTCAGATACTTGAGGCTAAACAAATATATTTTAAACAGCCTGCTCTGTCTGCCCCTTAACAGGCACAAATTATTCAACGGGCATTTTACCCAGAGGAAAAAAAAGACCTTATAACCACCAGGGTTCCTTTCCAGGAACTTGATGGTTTATGTTACAGACCTGGGAGTTGCAATTATCTGGTATATTAATAAACACACAGAGCAGAAAATGGTTCCTGCTCCAAAAATCTTCCAGTTTAAATAATAAGACAAAGTAGTATGAAATTGAGTGTTATTATCCTTGTTGAAGGAATGCCAATCTGAGACTAGAAGAATGACTTGCTCAAGTTAACACAACAAGATTATGGCAGAGCTTGGAACTGAATCTAAGCTCCCGCATCCCAGCACAATGAGTTGCAATACCACCCTTTTTTGCAATGGAAATCACATCCCCTCTGCATTGCCTGCTGGGAATTGTAATCTTCATTTCCTTTCTCGCATTCACAGGGGCATGCTTCCTGATCACACAGACTACAGCAGAGTGCAAAGCAGACTTGTACGTGTATTTCAACTACCTGAGGAAGTGCCAGTGGTGACCTGTAAATCCACTATCTTCTTTATAATAATGAGACTAAAATTATGACATTAAAAATTATACTTATGCCCCTGCTAATGAAGCAATTGCTGAAGCTTATCCACTGTAGATCTGGAGTAGTTTTTAATGATTTAATGGGAGTTATTTCAGACATAACATACCCTAATCAAGATCAATATCTAGCAGTGGCACTGGGGGTAAAAACTAAGCATTGAAAGTGATCCTTTTTTTTTTTCCTTTGTACAGTTCATGCTTTATTTTCCTCTTTCACATTTAAGTTTTGGGGTTTTTTTTAATGACTGTTCTGCTGTACATTGCCAAAAATTATACAGTGATATCCACAGAACAGACCTGGAAATTACTGAACATGAATGAATATGGGCAATAACATCAAACCAAATCTAATACCGAGAACATCTGTCTTCCCTTGCTAAACCCCATTGTTTATATAGAGATGAATTTGTCATGTAATTCTTAACTAATTTTGTATTAGATACGAATACAGAATAAAAGTGAGAAACAGATTGCAGATATGAAATTAATGTCTATTTACCAAGAACTCCTTGCCCTGATCCTGTCAGCCTAACCTTCGCCTACCCAGAAATGGTCCGTGGTCTTGCAAGAACCTCTTAAGATTCAAGACCAAGTTGCTTTTTTAAAGAGAAAAGGTGATTATACAGTGGTTATACACAATGGGCAAAAAGCCTCACTGAGGAAAGAAATGAAGAAGAAGCATAAAGGTTTTGGTGAAGAGCCATGGGCTAATGTAGTTCCTTAGGGATCCACTTTACTTTGCAGTGGAGCTAGGGCTTTTTCTTTAGGAGGGACAGAGGGAGCAATAAGGAGAGATGTTCATGAATGAGCTAAGATTTCCTCCCTGGAAAGACAAGATTTTAGAGATTTTATAATTAGCTATTAAACAGAAAGATAAAAAAATATCCCTCATTCATAGCACTATGATCTGGCACAGGTCACCTAACATGTCATGGAAAATTGGCCTGCCAGTTTGGAGCCTAGAAGAAAAGGTGAGCTCTGATCAGTATCAGCATATGTACCATGGTATCTACAGACTTGAACAGTTACAATTTTAGAAAAGTCAATCCTCTTACAAGTATGTGAGAGACTGAAAGAGTTAATGTATGTTGATGTCTCAAACATTGCGGTTAGACAAGTTAAGGTCTCCATAGCGACAAATTAGGGTCTGCATAGCACCACTGAGCCACAGGTGAGAAGCGGAGTGGCACAGAGCCAGGAAGGCCCGTAGTCGGAGGATGTGCAGTTCCACCTTCTGATGTGCCTTACAACTCACCACATATGGCCAGAGGTCATACACAGCTCATTTGAGGAAGGGGCTCATGACCACCGAAAAGACCCCTTGCAACCACCCCCCACAATGGCACCCATGCAGAAGATGAAGAACATTCTGGAACAAGAACCATGTAAGTCCTCAAGGGGGCGAAACTAGCCTATAAAAGACACAACTCCAAGGAGCCACGCGTGCGCCCACCACCGGAGGATTGCCATGTTTACCATTGACATCATGGGATCCAAGGGTGGTGATATCTCTCTCCCCGCTCCCCCCCTTTCCTCTTTTTTCCCTCTCTTCTTATAAGTATTCCAATTAGAACCCACATTGCCTACCGTTACACTTTCCTAGTTCAGGTTGCCTACCGCTAACGTTTGCCCAGTTCAGGTTGTTTTTTACCATCAATAAAGTGTTTAATCGATCATTTGGTGTCGTTTCACCTTAATTTAGCCCAAGGGAATCACAGAACTGCCACGATCCTCCCTGGGCAGCCCAGTTTGGATCATGACACAGTACCAGCTGGCAGTGACTTAGCTCAATGTGTTGCATCTTCAATGGATGATCAAGGAAAAGCACAAGGATGGTGGACAGAACAGTGCAGGCTTTACTCGCATTCTCAAATTCAAGTGCTCTCATACTCCTTCATTCAGTTAACCACGTTCTAGTAATATATCATGCTCTCTCGCCAGTGAACATCCCTCCCTCCCGCATGTTAGATGAAACAGCAGTATGTCTTTGTGATTACTTAAACAGAAGAGCACTTCATGATACAATTTATCATAAGCTTTTAACACTATTTTGACAAAGCAAATAAAGTGATTCAAACCATCCAGAGATCTGTCTCCGCATACTACTATCACACACTTCATTAACTGATCCTGGAGAACATCTATTCCATCAATTACCTGCTCTTTTACCCAACTCTCCTATTAAAAAACTATTAATACTGCTGTAAAAGTTTTCAGGAAAACTCCTTAGCTTACAAAATAGTAACTGGAACATAAACACCAGAGGCAGAAAGCAACACTGCAGCTATGAATGGCAAGTCTCATTTAGAAACGAAGTGGAAACCGTAACTAGAAACCTTGAAAAGATCATTAAGTGACAATGCATATCACATAGCTCCTAAATGATAAATGAGAGAAGGAAAGAACATTGTGCGACACAAAGAAAGCCATGGCAAGATTATCTTATTTTATCCCAGTCTATGTAAATAATGAATATGGTAGATATGGTGGAATAACACGCAACAAGGTTTGGTTGTCAAGTCATAGTGTTGATACCAAAGCAACGGTTGTCATAAATTACACACTAAGCCTGAATTTAACAAATAGGAGTCAGGGATGGTCTTGGTTACAGATGGGCTGCCAAGCAACCCCAGAAGGACTCCATTCACCATATTTCCTATGTCATGTCTTTTTCAGGATTTTTTTAGCAGTTAAAATCACTGGTTGGCTCCAAGACTACTAACACATTCTCTGTCAGTCTCAGTACGTAATTGTCTGTGGATTCATAGCTCAATGTGTTGCATCTTCAATGGATGATCAAGGAAAAGCACAAGGATGGTGGGCGGCTGCTGACAAACCACACAGATCTGTAAAAGCCCTGTTAGGCTTGCTTCTAATCCAAAACAACATCCCTGAGGGATAAATTATAGAAAGTAAAGTTTCTCCTTTTCCCTCTGTCAGATATAGTGACTTGGACTTACAATGGGATTTCTTTATCTAAAGTCAGCCACTGGTCCAACCATATTAAAGAAACATTTCTCTAAAACATGCAAGACAGTCATTCTGAAAAAACAATACGGGAGGGAATGGGGATTACCAGCAGTGCCATGTCTCTAGGAATGCTTAGAAATTGCTTGGATTCTCTATTTAAAATTAAAAAAAGGCAATGGCAAAACTATTCATTTGTTACCATTATTTCTTTTGACAAAAGAAGCTGCTTTAGATTTTAAATAGTGTAATAAATAATCTAAACAGGGTAACTACTAACATTAATTATTGATATTCCATACCTGGATCTTGGCTTTCTCAATAAACTCAAAACATTCTGGGAAATAGGAGGTAATATCAGTTTCTGGGAGGTCCAGAATAGAAATGGTCTTGTATATAAAGTCACTGAGGAAGGCATTTTGGACTCCGTATCCCACATTTAGAACATGAGTAACCTAAGTCAAAAAAAAAAAAGAAAAAAAAAAAAAAGAAAAAGGCATTTTTCTGAAGACAGCAAGCCAAACGAGCAGCAGCAAAGGTGAATTATTCTTTAGGCACGCATACACTGTACCTTACACAACTGCAATCTTCAGTTTTACATACATACGCTGTCTATAGTATGCTTTTCTCCAAGCAAAGTTTTAATGCGTGTTAAAACATATTGTGATAGATTTCAGTTTCCTTGGTTTTTTGAAAGGAAATGAAAAGATCTGTGCTCAACCAAACACAGACTAAAGTAAGGATTTTCAGCAGAAAAGGGAGTTGTCAGCGCACAGATGGAAAAGAGAAAGCAATAGGAATGGGAGCACAGATCACCCAACAATCCCCCAAATTTCAAGCCTTCCCTAACCCATCAGCTTAATGTTCCTCCTACTGAGTTACCAGCACCGTTTACTGGAGCAGAGGACTTCAGAGTAAACTATACCTGCACTTGGCAGGTGAGACCACCTCCAGCCTCCTGCCATCTTTGCTCTCTTCAGGCTATGGCCAGGTTGTGGGTTATTTTAACTTACAGTGAAGTGACATTTAGATGGCACCAGGTGTCAGACTGGTGCACTCCCTGTCCTGCAGAAGCACCGCTGTCCGAAGGCCTTATCACCCCATTACTGTAACAGAGAAGAGTAAAAAGACCAAAGTTCGGGACAGACTTAGAGCTGCTGCTTTGTTTTTCTTGTTTCATCAATCCCCATAAGGCAAGGAGGCCTGATGCTGCTTAGTGTCTGAAACTGAAACACATATGGCAATGCAGGAATCTGTTCCAGAAAACAGCTCTAAGCAATCATTAGTCTTGCAGCAAAGTATTTCAGCTTCTCGTGAAGCTCAAAGGCATCCATCCATCTATAAATGGAGCTGCCTTTTAAACGTGCAAATGTAATACAATTTTTCTTAAAGTTATTTGAGAATATTTTAGTCTTTTTAACTTAAAAAAAAAAAAAGAAATCCGCTAGCAAGCACTATGCGAGATGTATTTTTATTTCCGCGCAACATTACCTTATACTTTCTCATCATCTCCAGGTCGTGAGCAGCATCCTGCGACCCTGAAGAGAAAGCGAGCCGGTTGCTACGCTAAACCCCTTCCCGGGAGGCAGCACCGCGCCATCAGCTCTGCCGCTTCGGGAAGCTGCCGGCCCCGCTACCCCCAGCAAGCGCCTGCTCTGCGGGACGAACCGCGGCCTTTTGGACAGCAGCGATCCCCGGCCAGGCGGGACAAGGTGCGCAGCCAGCGCCGCCTCCCGCCGCCCCCGGCCCCACTCACCCAGCAGCAACCAGGGCTTCACGACGCCGACCTGGAGGTCGGCGCTGAAGTCCTGCACGTAGCCGCTGCCGGGCGCCGCCTCCTCCTCCTCCACCTGCAGGCAGGCGCCGCGCCACGTCTCGATGAGCCTCCTGCCGGTCAGCGTCGTCACGCGGGTGCGCTGCTTCCGCAGGTTGGCCCTGGAGAAGCTGCAGATCTCCCGGGCGAGAGAGTGCATGGCCCGGACACCGCCGCTCACCCCACTACTGACAGCGAGCTCGCCTTCCGCCTGCCGCCGCCTCCCTCTGTCCGCTGCGCCAGGCGACCTGCGATTGGCCGAGCGCGGGCGGCCCCCATTGGCTGTCGGCTCCTCGGGGGCGGTGCCTCGGCGCGCAGTCGCGGGGGCGTGCGGGGAAGCTTGCACGCCGCAGTGGGGAGACGGCGGCGGCAGGTTTGGGTCGTGGCTGTGCTGCGGCCCTTGTCCCGCTCGGTTTCGCTGTGGGAAGGTGGACTCGGGCTGGCCGTTACCGGGGCTGGGCACCGCGGCCTCGTCCTACCCGCTGCGTCGAGCCCTCGGAAGGACGGGTGTGGGGAATAACTCCCCTGCGAGGCGTTCAAGTCGCCCTAGAGAGCTGAGTGGTCTGGTCTTTGGTGGGGTCAGTCACAGAAGGTTGGCCAGTGCTTTTTCCGTACTTACAAGCCTGGGAGAAAGTTTTGGGTTCACCTAAAAGTTTGGTTTTCTAACTTTTTTTAGTATTATTTGTGGGGTTTTGGTCTGCCAGTGAAGAATGCAGCAAGTGTAATTAAAGCAGCCTTTCAATTGAAGATGCCTGGTTTTGAAATAAATGCTGCTGTTTTGAAAAGCAAATTGTGCAGCAATGCCTGTCTGACTGTAATTGGGACTTGCTTCATGGGAAGCATGGGAAAGTATTGTCAGCAGTTAAATGGAAAATAGAATTAACTACTTCCCCCCCCCCCAGCCCTGAGTCATTGGGCTAGTGACCAAAGGCAAAACAAAATCAGCTTCTGATGTTTACCAAAGAGGCAAAATTGGAAGAAAAGGAGGCAAGGTGAGGCTGGTTTTCCCTTATTTCCAAGCCACTTAATGCCCATGTTTTCATGTATTCTCTATAGAGTACTACTTGTAGTGTTATACAGCCAGTACATAAGTAGATGAAATTTTTGTTTGTGAAGTTAAATGGTAATACTGTTAACTTAAATTGTACCAGCAATACCTTTCAGGTTTTTAACAATCTTCCATGCCGGTTTGTAGAATAAGGATGTATTACTACAGTACTTCCTCTCTGATGCTATAATATCCTTCAAACCTATGCTGGCAGGATATGATGACTCTGAAAAGATCCTTCTGATAATTCCCTAGAATGCAGTACCAAACAAAGGCAACTTAGTTCCATGTAAAGAGGTCTACAAACGCCTTGTCAATTCAAGAAGCAGAGAACAGTGTTAGGAACTGCAAGAGCATAAGTTATTTCTAGGAATGCCAGAGGCAATCTTCTGACAGGAATTAGACATAAAATCAAGTTCATCTGAAAAAGGCAGAAAACCCCACACGCTGTCTGGAGTCTAAAGAGTCTAAACCAAGAGGTAAAATCAAGGAAGATGCTTAGGACAGGGAGAGGAACAGAACAGAGATCTGGGCCAGATCAGAGATCAAGGTAGCAAGGGTGCCAAACAGAAGGCTCCAGGACAAAACATAATTCTCAGCAATCACTTTTTACAACAAAAATTAAATTTTAAATACAGGTAGGACGTTTTGTAACATTCTGCATGGTAGATGTGTATTCAGCAGCCTCTCTGAAAGTAGACTGTGGCTCATAGCAGTTAACTTAAACCAACCATTTTTGTTAAGGTCTAATCAATAATTTTGCTGCAACTGATCAGAAGAAAGCAATGGAGAGCTTTAGATCTGTGGGTTAAGCCAGCAATTGCACAGTATTTCATGGCTGCTTTTCAAGCTGCGTTGGCTTGCTACAGCTACCCCTGTGAAAGACCAAGAACAGTAGGGTATCCCGCAAGAATGCAGAGAGCCTCATGCATCAGGAAATTGGCAAGGCCTGAGCAAAATTTGATTGCAGACCAGACCAAGAAGCCTGCCATTAGAGCAGCAAGGCTGTAGGATGTGCTTTGTAACAAACTTCTGCCCTGTACAAGCATGGGTCATGCTGTGTAGGTGTCTGCAAGACTAAGCTGTGACAGATCTGTAAGATACTTACAATTAAACTTAAAAATACAACTACGTGTTGCTCTTTAACCTCTGAGGAAGAGTCTGCAATATGTGTGGACACAGAAAGGCAGCTGATTCCAAAGTAATCGGTTCATTTTCTGCTAGGAATGTTTGTCATTGTTATAACTACCTTAAACACCAGGGGTCACTACTGGACATAAAATCTATCCTATTGTTATCTCTCTGAAATCCAAATATTCTACACGTTTACGTGCAGAATTAGTATATTATTATTTAATTAGTGTGTCCATATCATAAGCATTGGATCTAGCCTGAATATTCATAGACGCTATTTTTTGTGATGCAGGCATTTACATGCTGCTGTCAGGTTGTTCATACTTTCCCTTACATGATAGAAGAGAAGATAATCATGAGATTAGAGTTTAAAACTGGGATCTGGGTTCACAGATGAACACTTCCTCTTGCATGCTTTGCTGAGGGTAAAAGACTTCTCTAAAGATATGGCAGGAGCTGGATGCTGTCTCTACTTCATTGGTTGAATGCATTTATGGTATTGCTGGATCTTCAGGTTTTGAATAAGCTAATCCAATGCAAATGCAGTAGAGTTTTAAGTCATTTTTAAGTTCATGGTTCTTCTGTTTTGTCTGTCAAGAAATTCAGCAGAACCTGTTCTAGTGGGTATAAACTAAGAAATGTGTAACATAGGCACTAATTATTACAGAAAGCAGCTTGTACACATTCAGAAAGCTCGTATGACGATACATCATCTCTCTGTTGTATTTGTTTCTTTCCACTATTCATTTTGGACTAGGTACTGCCTGTACTTGTCAGTGCAAAAGAGCTAGCTTCTATCAGAGAAATGATAACCAGACATTCCAGATAGCTGACTTTGAGAAACCAGCCTTGCAATCTGAAGAATGCAAATGTTAGAGGTTGAACTTGATTGTAAAATGCACCAAAAATTGAGTCAATTGCTTATGTCAGTAATTAAACTGAAGTGGAGCATCAAACGCTAGTTACATCACATTTCAAACTGCAGTAGCCAGATGACTTTGAGGAGTAAGAGAAATGGGGCAAAAATCAAAATATTGTCAGCTAATATCTAACTAGTAATACAAGCCTCTGCTGTAGACTGTATGTTCATTAGTTGAAAATAACAGAAGTTGAAAATAACTGTGTGCACCAGTTGGTCACAGGATGACTGTGAATCATGAATGTAGCGTGGTGATGAGAAAGGCAAGCGTGACCGTAGAATGCATCAGGAGGTATTGAAAATAGAGAGAGGGAAATAATAATGCTATTGTATAAAGTACTAGTAAGCCTTTTCAGAAGTGCATTGTGCTATTTGGGGATGACCATATTCAAGAAAGATGATCTCATACTTGAAACAAGTGTGAAGAATAGCTTAAAGCTGAAATTGCACTGTATGTGTTAGACTCTCATCAAAGCACTCCGTGGTACTTGGAACCCTTGGGACAGGCAGCTCCTGTCCATACCGGCCTGAGCGGGAGTAGCCCCCCGGCATAGTAACTATTTCCCCACCATTTGTGCCAACAAATAAATAAGCACTTCTGGCAATGACTTGTCTGCCTCATACATTCCAGAATGGTGTGTCCCACACAGCGTGGAGGCCCTTACCTGACACAGTCTCAGTTTCAGCTTTGCAAAGTTGTCAAGATGTGATGCCTACTCCTGCTGTCTTTCCTATTTCTGAGGAAGTGAGCAGTTTGGAGGCACAAGCTCAGGATCATTCACACCCTAAGCGACAGGACAAGACAGTACATGGGAGCACGGCTGGAGCATGACATGCTGGGGGGGGAATCCCATTTCCCTTCAGAGGCATTTTCTTTGTCACGTGTCTGTGCTCCATGCCATTTCCCTCATGTAGAGAGGTTTTGGGTGAGAGACAACCACTCATTTGTTCTCATCCATTTGTTTTCCATCCTTTAGACTTGTCTACATCTGGTAGACATTAAAAGAATATTCTGGAAGAAAACTAGAGTTCCAGTAAAGTGAGAGTGAGGTTGATGGAGAATGACTTGTCCTCTTCTCCAACCTGGTTGTGTACCTTTGTCCCACATCCTGAATGACGATGCAGATACTACCTCTTTTGTCCTGGTATCCAGTGATATGCCTGGAAAATCTATATTAAGTGGGATCATGACTGGGAACTGAAACATGACCTTAAAAAGATACTGAAGCGTAGACAAAGTCTTGAAATGTCATTTTATGGGGAAGAATGAATTTGTAGCAAGGCCTCTTCTGGAACCGAATATAGTGAAGAGTGAAAAATCTGCAAGGATTCTCAGTTTTGTGTACTGAGATCACTACATCGCTGAGGTGAGCCATATAGGCCTAAGAAACTGTAAGTTTGCCAGTTATTGTAGGGGTGTTTTTCTTCTAGGACAGCAGGAAGAAGGGGTGAAGGCAGGGGCAGATTGTTAAGTATATGGCATTTTAAGAGTGTTGCTGTAGTAGTTGGTCCAAATAGGGGAAGTTATGGGAAGCAGGACCATGCTGAAGGCTGTGTACAGAAAGTTATCAAAACAAAAAGTTGCCAGGGCACTCCTGCGCGTATTGCTGCAGTTACACACGCTGTGACCTTGTTGTTAGTGAGCCAAGCTTCAGTGTAAGGTGTTAGTTTGTTTCTGGATTTCTGGCTCTGCCAGTTTGTAACACATTAGAAGCACTAGACCCCATTGGCTAAACAATGGGCAGTTACTTGCGTGTGGGAACGGGGTTAGGCCAGAGGAGGTGGGAGTCTTCTTGAAATTTTTTTGTTCTTTGGTTCTACATAATTGTGGTGCTCATT
>VYZW01048353.1:4396-27410 GCA_013401315.1 Balaeniceps rex | reverse complement strand
GCATAGTTTGTATTATTTATTATGCCATAAAATGAACATTTGAGAAAAAAGTGAGGCAACAGCCAGGAATGTAATGAAAACAGAGTTAATTCTATAAAAACAGGGGAAAAAAACAATTGAAAGGTAGTATCAAGTAATAAGCAGTAAGTTTCTAAAACAAAACCATTTCTGAAACACATGGATTTTTATTTGCTACCCTGAAAATCCACTTGACAGCCTTAATGTGAAGGCTTATCAATCTGCTTGGAAAATATACGTATTTTCCTCTGTTTCTCAAACTCCTGCCTCAGGATACGAGGCAGAGTTAACAGCCATGTAAGTGTGAATATGCATGGCTGCGCTGCTGGGAAGCTCAACATTCAAAGGCCAGATTTTTCTAAACAGTTCAGGTTTCATCCACTTTTGGCTGACATACAGTTAAAAAGGTTTGCGTGAAGAAAGGTAAAAATCACTTTCCTAATGTAAACATTCCAGCAAAAACTTCAGGTTATTTAGCTAGCTATGCTCTTTAAGCTACCAGGGTGTGTGTAGTACAGTCCGGGGAACTGAAATAAGGCTGCACTGGCAGTGGGACACTTTGCCAGCACCTCTCGTAGCGGCATTGGATCTGAGGCAGAACCCCGAGATACCTTTCTCCATACTCCAAATTGTCCACTTCGCCTTGGTGGTTCTCAGCCAAAGAGCCAGGTTTGGCCATGGGAGAGCATCTAACTTCCAACCCTGCAATTGTTTAGCTTTTGTAGAAGAATTCTTGTTACAGTCAATTCAAAGTCTAAATTTCATCAGCTTGTTCTCCTCTACTCATTACTTTACGCACACATTTACAGAATGGCGAAACAAAATTTAGATATTATGTTCAATTATTTTTATTTTTGTATTGTAACTGATTTGCCAGTTGCAGAGTCAAGGCTTTCTAGTTTGAATCCCCCCAACACCTTTAAAATCCTTTGCACGTACAGGCAGAACATTTACTCTCTCCTTGTCCTGACCAGAGTTCCCTGGGCCAGGCAGGCTGCCTCGTCCCACCAAGAGCCTGTCATCTAAATGCTGGGCACGTAGTTTAAGCACGGTGGCTAATCTTTCTCTATAGCAAAGTGAGAGATACAAACCCGCAGTGAGGGAGAGTCACCGAATAAACTTTTAAACATTTAATGTTAGTTCCCTCCACCTTTTTAGTCATGATGCAGGCTGCAGAGAGACTATATCTGCTGCTTCCTTCTAACTGGTATTTCCACCATCAGATTTGCTATTTTTTTCTTCTGCTAATTCATACCCACAGCCATCCAGAGGTCTGTGAATTTTGTGTGTTCACATGCACGCAGCCTTGTTATATGAACAGACACATGTTCTTTAAGAAAGAAAAAAAGTTAGAGTTTTCTGTAGTACATAACAGAAGTTAAAAGCTACAGCTCTACAAATCATGAAACTAAAAAATGGATGTAACAGGGAGACTGGAGATACTTTTTGCAGGAATATGCCACAAAATGTTTCTGTACTCACACCTGACTAGCTGGAGCAGGTCTAGAACTGGCATAGTTATGACAATATGTAAAAATATGCACCTGATTTGAAAACTCAGATGATTTTATGATGTGCAGGGTGACAAACGCAAAATTCTAGTTAATATTGTTAATTCGATCTTAACTTTGTAAATCTGTCCATTTTGCATGCAATGACATAGGAAAATGAGTGATATAACTTTAATCTCTTGAACTGACTAGGTTTTATTACCATGATTAAAAACCACATAGTCTTACTAAAAGCAAATCTTTGCTCTTTACATTTATTTCAATTGTACATTATTTTGAGACAGCTTTTGTCTTCAAGCTTCTTTGGATTAAAAAAATGTAATTCCTCAAACCTGCCGCCTTGCATTCAAGTTTTACATACAGTTCTAGGACATGGTGAGTTTTTTTTATTAAAAACCAAAATGAAATCACTCACCAGATATATTTTCAACAGAGTGTAGGAAAATCAAGACATCTGGTTTAACCTTCAGTAGTTCTGTAACAAGGGTGTAGTACACAACTCTTCCACTTAAAATCCCACTGATGGCACTGAGCTAGTACTGAGCAAAGAACTGATCCTCTCCAGCTTCTCTTGCTGCTGAACTCAGCCAACAACTCACTCCCAGTTCTGTGGCAGATGTTCTTGCTTTTATGTCACTGCGCATCTCGTGGACTAGAAGCTAACGCCAATATGTTTAAGATCTTAAAAGGTGTACTTTAGCACCAAGAAAAATACGGTGCCATTCACCTGTCAGTGTTAGTTACGTTCCTACAAAGGTTATATGAGTTCTGAGTTTTAAATGAATGACAATGACGAAGTTCACTGCATTACTTAGACCAAATGACCTTCAGAACTTTTAATAAATATTTCAACTTCATTATTGCCAGATGTGGTGTTAGAAGGAAGAATCATGAAAGGTTTGGGGGCCACAATGAAAATCACAAGAGCAATTCTTTTGGGTTCCTTTCTTTTTTGTCAAGTTTACTAAAGGACTAACAGTGCTTACAAAAAAGGAAAATATTCATTTAAAAAAAAAAAGAAAGAACAAAATACTTCTGAAATTTTTCTAACCTGACATTCTTGACCTCAAATGCTATGCTGCTCTGAATCTTTCCTTAGAAAATCATGTTTTTCACTCATACAGACCTTCTTTCTTCTGCTTTTACCACAGCTGTTTCCTCCTTGTGATTTAGAACAAACTAATTCCACTTTTAGGATTTTGAATAATAGGGTTGACAGAATCACAGAATGGGTGAGGTTGGACGGGACCTCTGCAGGTCATCTGGTCCAAGCCCTGCTCAAGCAGGACTACCTACAGCTAGTTGTCCAGATGGCTTTTGAATACCTCCAAGGAGAGTGATGCCACAACCTCTCTGGGCAACCTGTGCCAGTGCTCAGTCACCCTTACAGTAAGAAAGTGTTTCCTGATGTTCAGATGGAGCCTCCTGTCCTTCAGCTTGTGCCCGTTGCTTCTGGTCTTGTCGTTAGGCACCACTGAAAAAAGCCTGTCTCCGTCTCCTTTATACCCCCCATTCAGATGCTTACAGACTTATTGATAAGATCCACCCTGAGCCTTCTCTTCTACAGGCTGAACAGTCCCAGACCTTACCCTTTCCTCATAGGAGAGATGCTCCAGTCCCTTCATCATCTTTGTGGCCCTTCCCTGGACTCCCTCCAGTAGCTCCATCTCTCTCCTGTACTGGGAAGCCCAGAACTGGACACAATACCCCAGGTGTAGCCTCCAACAGTTTCCAATAGAAACAAGCTTGTTCTTTACAGCTCTTGATTATGTGTGGACACATAGTGGACAAAGTTCAGAAAAACAGGTTTTAATTGCACAGGGGTGGCTTAAAAGTAAAACAATAAAAAGAATCACCACCTGTGTATGAACAAGACTAAATAGGCTTGTGTAGATGGGAATGGGCTGCTTCCTAACAGATTAAAACAAGTTTTCCACAAGGTGGAGGTATATAAGTTGCCTACATCTTCGCACTATGTTTAACATATAAAGACAGAGGCTATGTAGCCATTTCTGGCTCAGCTGCCAAGAAAAGCCATAGGTCAAACAGGAATTAAACTAGTTTCACTATGCACTTTTGGAAGGGGGTAGAAACAGGGTGGAACAGCTTGCACCCCTTGCCGTCTTTCTTCTGTATGCTCAGTATCAGTCCTCTGGTTGTTGGCTGGCACACAAGAAATGTGCCTCAGCCAGCAGGACCACATTGCCTTTTTGCAGCAAGAAAGAAAACATCTGGTAAGCAGAATCTGTAAGAAGTCAGGGGAAGAAAACGGAATACAAAAGTCTTTCTTATACTAGATCTTCTGTCTATTTGAAATACCAGCAGAAGGAGGAATATACGTTGTCTACATAATGCACAACTTTGAGCAATCATCACTTGTCATGGAGTTTAAGCCACACAGGGAAGAACTTCATCTTGATACATGGGGTAGAAATTAAAACTTACATACAAGTGCAGAGGTGTATTAAGAAATTATCCAGCATAGTAGTCATGGGTCTCTGAATCATAAAGTAAGTTAACAACACAAGTATGAAAAGTGAGCTTTTTTTGGGCTATATATTTATTTGAAGCAGTATTAATGTATGAATCCACCTTGGAAGAAAATAAGTGCCCTTGAGATGTTAGATTCTATCAGCCAAATTGAATGTCTGCATCAATGGCTCTCCCTAAAAGTCATAATTAGGTCATTAAAATATATTTAGAAAAATAGCCTGTAAAATAAAGTTAAAAAATACTCACCTTCATTTTATTTCATAGGTCACTGTTATACCACCTAATAAGATAATTAAAAACATGCAAGCAGCTGGTACTGAGGCTAAACAGATTAATGTAATAGTCTGTAGTCATATGTGCTGGCAAGGGGTTCACCTCTTTGGCGAGGAGAAGGTCAGCTGCCCTTGGGAAGGCAGGAGAAAGACAGTATTTCTACTTTCGAGTGGCACTGCATTGCAGATACTGAAACTAGAGACCCACACCTATTTTTCTTTTCCTTTTGGTGAAGTCTGTCCAATTTGCACATCCAGAAAAGGCTTTAACCATATCAGTAAAATAATACAGTAGAGTGGAGCTCAAATATTTTCCTCGAGTTTCTTATGTTTTAAAGATGACAGTTACTATATGTCTAAATCCTTGTTCAGACTTTCTAATAGTGAACTTCAAATTTTGATGGCATGGTTCTAGGAAATAATTTTCATAATTTCTTATTAGCAGAGCTTCTTCCCAAGTACACAAAGAATACTTCCATCAGAGCCTGAAGACCAACTAGGAAATTCTCTGTGACCTGACAGGATGCATTCACAAACTCACAGAATATTTAAAAATATGTGCCAGTCACATGTGCTTTTCACTTACATTACTTACAAACTTTACGACCTAAAGGGAAATGCTCACTATGTGAACATAAGCAGCATTGAATCTGTGCCACGATTGACAGAAGCAAGAGCCACAAACTCTAAGGTGACACCATCATAGTAGAAATAAAACCATATATATAGTTCTGGAGCATTATAAATATATCAAAAGATAATGGTCTGACATCCTTTATTAATACATACACACACACACTCAGAGTCTTGTACTCTGTGTACAAGTACAAAATTTTACAAGTGTAAAATTTTCCTTTAAAATAGAAACTGTTGGAATCAACTAACACCCCCCGGTCTGTGTTTTTTTTATTGTGGTAAAAACAATATGCTCTTAAGAACACTTTCACAGCAAAACACACTCGCAGTCAAATATTTTTAAACATTTGGAGTTGCCTCTTCTCCTAAATAAATTGTAAAGACACTGCTACTGATAAAACATAAAGCAGCTTTTGTTTCAGTAAAATTCCAGTAGAATTTTGCATGCATTAGCCTTCTGCAAGCATGACTTCTACAATGATCCAAAGAAGCCTTTGCCTCTTTTAGGCCAAAAATTCACTAGCCAGGCTTTTTTAAATACAATAGACTGAAACACATTGGGTAAATAAGACTATCATCAGTTTTGCCAAATTACTAATTTACTGAAACACTATTCATTGACAGTATCCTAAAATAAGCCCAAACCTCTAATGAGTCCTTAAAGAAATAACCACCATTAACCATTGTTACCTTTCCAGGTAGTTTAAGATTCACTTTTCGTCTTTCGTAAGGTATTAGCTGCTCATTTTTACTTAACATGCAGCACAGAACTATAACTATCAACACAATATTCAACCCAACCAGCAAATTTACAGCCAGTCTCATTATATGATGGGAGTTACTTGCCACTGAGCAGAAAATATTCATTTCACACCTTAAACATTGTAATACTACTTAATAACAGTGCTAGCTTGCCAACTATTAAAAGTCAGAGGTTTCTTTTAGAGAGAGAGAGAGAGAGAGATACACGGTACTATCTTGCTTTATTATCTTGTCTCTAATTACCACCATAAGACTCTGGCAGTAGTATATGGGACTGTTTTTAAAAAATTAATTTACTTCAGTTTTGTAAGTTGGGCCATAATCCTCTCTGACAGAATACGATTATTATTCAGGTGAAGTTGTAGCCAATGTCGTATTTATTATACGCACTTTGGACTAAGGAATATGGAGATACAAAGGCCAACTTTAACTTCCTCTTATTTGTGGAGCATTAAAGATGGCTGAGGATTCACTACAGTTTAGGCTGGGCTAGTTTAGCACCCTGGACTGGCTCACTGAGAGCTGAGTGCCACTGGATGAGTGGAGAAGGGGTAGGAAGAAAGGGTCGGACCCCAGCTTGCACTCTTGTGGAACCAGAGCCAAGCTGAAGCTTGCTGCTTCTGCAAATTTTGGCAGCTACAACAGCTGGGGCTCTTGAGTTAGCAACGTTCAGGTATGAGTGTCCTGGAATTAATGGCAGAGCAAGCTCTCAACTCCTTCCTTTTGCTGATCTAGCTAAATTCTAACTTGCCTATTTTTCAGAGACAGTTTCATGGTCACTGTATCTACATATGCTTCTCACCTAAAAAACATGAAGATTATTCTGGGTGGTATTTTTGAGCCCTTCTTTTAGCTTAGATAGTATGTTGCATGCATTAGAGAACACAAATATGCCAAGAAATTGAGTCAGGCAGAACCCTGAAATGGATCCGCTAACATATTTTTTTCACAAAGTGAACATGCTAACTACCCTCGAAGGGTTTTATATCATCACAAAGTAGGTTTCATTACAGCAGACTTACTAGAATACAGAAAATTGGAAGGATTTGTAAATCAAACCTCCCCTGTCCCACTGTGTCCCTGCAGGCACACCCTTTTTCTAACCTTGCTCTTAGTCCAGAAGCTTCCTCTGGGTGTTTGAATCGCAACAAACTCTTTGCTGTTCCCTCTAGGTCCTTACGAAAAGTCTTTCTTTTCAACATCCTCAAGACCAGGCTGCTTGCTCCCTGCTCTCCTCAGCAATCTCTCAGTCTCCAGCCTGCAACAGGTTCTCCAGGCGTTGTGTCCCTCCCTGCCACCCCACACCTGAAGGCTCCTCACGCCCAGCACAGCTTACTGCCTGAAAGATGGTGTGATATTCCCCACCCAGCTGGCTGCAACCAGGACAAGGCAAACAGGCAGGTTCCTCCTGCCTGCCTGCCTACACCTCTTTGAAGTACAGACTCCAGTAGACTACAAACAAAACATGAAAAAGATGCCATCCATCATAGTTCAATAAATGAATCCAAAATAATCATGTGGTAAGCTTGTTTTATTTTACCATGCTTAAGCATCAAAATCAGATGCAGTCATTCTGGTTAGCACAAATCTTACTATTAATTTATCAGTCACAAGGACAAAGATTTAGCATTTGTAGCAGACGCAGTATTTTGCTGGCTAAAAGATGAAACTATACATCTGCTGATTACCTTTCTGTGCTTTCAAGTACAAGACACCCTCTGGTATGTACCCAAGCAAGACTCAAGCTCAGCGACAGTGCTGCAAAAAGTTGCTCAGCATCATGTTTCTTTAACTGGTGTTTACTACCAACAGAATTGAAATATTATTTTCCCATCAGAAAACCTCAAATTTACCAAATCCTGGCTTTGGTTTTGACCTGAAATAACAAGCAAATAGAGTTCCATGTGGTCCATAGATCCAGTTACTTTGGAGAAGATCAGAAAGGTGATCCCTGGTGAGTTAAATATTTCAACAATATTTAGCTTAGCTGCTATGAGTTTAGGTAGGAATTTCTACTTTATTGCATGCTTTCAAGAAAAAGAACCCAAAAAAACAACCTTAAAAATATTTAGGCTTACAAACACCCTGTTCTTTCGTTAGTTAAGCATTTTGAACAGCTTTCTTAAAAAAATAATAATCCAGAAAACAACTTTTCAGATCATTCCTTAATTAAATCCTACATGTCCTTTAGTCTACTAACTGTTGCAATTTAGATTGTACAATATTCTTAAAATATACAGACCTGTTCTTTTGCTTAAAATAGATTATGCTGCTTATTATATTCAAACTTTGCAAAATTAGAAAATAAATATAAAAAATTACCAACCTGTAAGAAATAAATGTTCCATCAGAATCTGAGGTGTGGTGTGTGCTTCCATTTTCATTTGATCCTCCTAACACAAAAATAAAACACCTGTTATAAGACAAACGCTGATAATAACTTTAGTTTACGACAAAACTTACATAGACAAGTCTCAACTTTACATCTTCAAATTCTTACAGCTAGCAAGAGAGACAACTAGTCTCCATGTTCAATTTGGAATCTGAATGTTCTGAAATCTGAGATTTAATTTCACTTAAAGTTTTGATTGAGGCCCTTCTCAACTTATTAAACACAATTTTACTCGTATAAGGTTACAGAGGTATACCGTATAGTTTGATTTTACTAACATTAAGTCAAAGAATGTAAAGGTTCATCTATTTTGTGAAGAATTTTGAGTTGACTGTATGATACCAGATATTTTTTGCCATAGCACAAGTTCAAAGCTTCTCTGAAACTACCTAAGTAACATGTCTGCAAACCATCTTGTTTTACATCCTGTGGGCTGTTTATACATAGAACAGCGATGATCATAGAAACCAAGGATTACAGGGAAACCTTCCTCTCTATAATAACTACTTCTATGGAAGGGCTGTTAAAAGCCAGAAAGAATCATCTATTTTTCCAACCAAATTTATTCATGTCCTGTTTTATACTATTTATTCTTGCCCAACCTGTCATTTAGCTTGATAATTCCTCGATGTCCCTGTATATTTCCTTAAATCATTTACAGATAGCATTATGCACCTTTGTGTCCTCTGTTCTGCTGACTGAAATCAAGTTCTTTCAGTCTTTTTCCTAAATGAGGCTCCCTATTCCCTGTTTTATTTAAATCAGTCCTTCTTACACATGGAAAAGAAGGGATAGGAGCTGTAGACAGCATACTAGAAGTTTAATCAGTTGATTCTTTGGACAGTGGTTTTCTTCTCTATCAAAAAAACCTTGCTCAATAGTCTATAGTCACACCACACCATCTTGCAGTTTCACAGCCATCCCTAACCAGCACTCCTACATGTTTACTCTCCATTCTTATTTACATAAAGAAGTTTGCAGTGTACAGTAAAAATTCTTGCTAGTACAATAGTGTATTTCAGACTATTTCGTGCTGTTTCTAGTCCTTTTTTCCTCAGAAAGGACCAGTTACCTGAATACTCTATTTGTGCTTGTACTGGATACTACCTTCTAATGTTATTTCTTCATAAAAGTCCATCAGTGCAGTCTCTCACTTTGTGGCAAGACAACAAATGAAAATATTGGATAAGATCAGTTCCACCACAAACTCCACTAAAAATAATTCTTTCATTAAAATCTGCATTTCTCTATTGGTCTTATAATTACTATACTTCACTAATCCCCACCCTTTCTATTTCATAACATCTCCTGTGGAACTACATCAGATGGTTTACTGAGGTCCAGATAGACTTAATGTATTTCCTTAATGTATATTTTGAAAGGCTAGCAGGTTAGTTGGGCACAATCGCCCGTTTAACAAAACACCTGCACTGAAAGCTATGCAATTTCCTTTTCTTCTCTCTCTTACTTCTTCCTTAAAAACTTTTTTAAAGCCCTGCACAGATAATAGTCAACCCATATAGCTGCTTTTCTATCACTTTTTTTTTCTCTTAATCTAAGTACAGGTACTACATTTCCCCTCCTTCAAATATATGCTATCAGCCATGAACTAAAAGACTAAAAAATTGTTCCACGCAGCAGTATTTGTCAGTATTCTTGAAAGACATTTACTCTGGAAGTCAGATGCTTTAATCTTTATTGGATGTGCTAATTTATAATATCTACCCAACACTCCCTTTTATTTTATTTATTTATTTTCAGGCCTTTGCCTGAAATTTTTTTTTTACTGAAAATTAAAACTTTTCCACTTTAGACCATGCCTGGAATACATTTAATATCATTTGTCCATTCGCACTGCACAATGGTTCTAGTTTTCTTCCCCAGAAAGCTTCTTTACGTAGTCAAGTAATATTTTCTTGTTAATTTAAATTCCCTTCTTATGATCTAATTCAACTTAACTTTCACTAATTGTCACTGTAACCCCACACTTTCTGATATCCAGGAGATAGCATTCTTTGCAGATCAAGCTGTTTTTCTGTTTCTTTCAGGATCTTTGCTTACTCCAGACATTCCTTAAAAAATACTTAATTGTTCACTTTGGCAAAGAACTTTCTTTCCTAGTGTTTTTTCTCATCTAATTTGGAATGCATTTTTTTTTTACTAACTTTTGCACCTTTGTCTAAAATAAATCCCAAACCTCTACTACATTTTAGTCTAAAATTGCTCAGTCCAGCTGATTTCACTAATTAGCTCTCTCAATTTATTTTGAAAATGGAAATCCTACTTAATCAATCTGCTTTTTGTTTACTAAATTTAACTAAATTAACAACACCAGATATTTCATCCAGGAGCCGACCCTCCTGTTATTAATAACCATCTGTTCCTTTTTTTCTTGTATCTTGGAAAATAGTCTCCCATATTGGGACAATTTTAAGTAATACGCTTTTTCATATATTACCCATCTCTGCATCTGATCCTGAACATTTAGAAAAATTTAGGCTTTGAACATTCTTTCAAAGCCATACAGCTAGGTGCAGTGATATTGGGCCATTGTTTATAGGGACACAGCACATCAAAATGTCCTGAATGCACTACTGCACTTTATTCATACTTATACAACTCCTAAGCATTCACCTATCACACTAGTCAGGCTGAAAAAGAAAACTCATTCACAACGCTAAGTTCATACGCTGAAAAATATTTTTGGGGACTCTATCAAGAATGGGAACACGATCTTCCTCCTTTCTGAAGAATGAGGTTTGAGAGTATCTTGAAAAAATGCAAGGCCTTTATCTTTCAACTAAACCATTTGCCCTGCTTGAAGAGTCAACAGGACTCTGCAAAGAAAACCATGACCTTGGTGATAAAAGTTTTTCTTTCATCAGGATCCCACAAGGAACATTTGTGGGATCCTGGGTCTGCCACATCCACTGAGTTTGAAAGGACACCCCTGCAGCTGTCCTTCACAAACTACTCTAAGTGTAGCTTGCTTTATTCTGAAGCACTCACACAGAAGACAACAATTTCCTTTATTTAAATGACTGCCACAATACTTCAGCATTCTTAATTGTACACCCATTGTTAATAAATCTCATATTCATACAAGTTATTGTTGGGGGGGTTTTTTGAGAGCTGCTTTTGCTGCTCCATTGGTTAGCAGCAGCTACCAAAACTGCACAGGACTAGGTACATTCAGCTGTCAGAAACAGGATTTAGTGGAGCTGGCATTTTTGTGGTTGTTTTCTTGCTCCATCCCCTTTAAGACAGATATGTCTGTTATTATATCTTGAAAGATGATTTAGATGTCTTTCACTGAAAGTGATAAAAATGATAAAGCAAAGTGCAAAATATTCATTGACTTAAAAGAAGATTCCCTAAATTTTACCTACCATTATCTGAAAGGCTTTCTAGCAAATCCTGGTAAGCATTCATAGTTAGCAATATTTGAGAATAAACGGGACAGGTGCTTCACTAACTAATGACAATAAGCTGTGGGAATGCATGCCCTGGGATCACCTCTCCTCAGGCAAGTTCCAGTATTCCTCCTTTTGAAAGGTATGGTGAACTCCCAGTAGAACAAATAGATTACTTGTATCTTCTTCAGTGATAATGATCCAAATTTCTGATACAATTAGGATGGATACTGAACAGTTACGAATATGAGATTCATGATGCTGGTAATAGAATCTGTAGTCTCCTTTAAAAATTCTAATTGATTCAGTATTATCCTAATCTTTAGATCCTTTCTGAGACTCAAAAATGGGAAGAAGGGCTCTGTTGAAGAAACAGAGGATGCTCTACCAACCCTGCTCCACGCCTCCTGAAAAGGTTTCCAAACTTCAAATGCAAAAGCTAGGGGGGGAAAAAGGTAAAATAATTGTTATTTCACTTTCAGCAGAAAGAGAAGAGAAACAACCAGGACCATAACAAGCATCAGTATCAAAGTAAGTATGGCTAAGGCACACAGCTTTCAGCACTAGAGCACTCACTGGTTTTAATACAATAATAAAATAAGGCAGTACCCTTCCAAAGGGACTGAAAATCAGCTGGGTATCTTTCTTGCTGCTGCTTTGACTGGAGAAACTCCCTCTCCTGGGAACGAACACTCTTTCTCCTGAAAGAATTCAGTTCTATTGCTCTATTTCAGTAAAGGCTGTTCTTGTGCATGGAGACCAAGGGCTAAAGGGAGCTGGGACTTGGGTAGATGGGACCTGGTACTACTGGACACAGTTGGAGGCTGTTTCAAGAGAATTTGCATAACTTGAAATTGGTGCTTTTACTAACCAGTCAAAAAAGAACATTTCAAATGCCGGCTTCTTTAGACTTCAGAGATGCATGGAGAAGGATTTGTAAATTGTACATTTACTAGGGCACCAGATTCACCGAGAACACACAGGCTTGTCACCTGCAGCAACTGTTTTCTTGTAAGAACGTGCTCGAGATTATAGACATAACATAAAATAGATGCACGCAAAATAAGGAGGATGCCAAATACACTTTCTGAAGATTATCTGAAAACCATGTGTAGAAACTGTAACAAGGAGAAGCCTAATTTAAATACACACACTATTTTTTTATTTTTATTTTTTAACAGCCTATTACACTGATAGTATATTATCTTCTCAAAGAAGAGCTTTTTCAAGGTGCAGTGCACAGTTTCCACTTCAGGAAGTAAGAAGAAACTGGGCAGCATTTCAGAGCTCCAGTTCAAGAGATGCTCTGGGTACACACCAGGCACAACGAGCACTCTGAGCTTAAGCATGTGCTCAACAAGAGTAAAAAAGCACGTGAAGAACAATGTAGGGATCAGACACTTCTCACTTGTCTCCTTCATTACCTCTCTGAAAACAGCTATTTTCTGTGAGATGCAAAAATTCAGCACAGGACTCCTTACAGAGAAGGGGTGGGATTCTATCATAACCAGCTGCAAGTCTACGAAGATAACAAGCTTGAGTGACATCCCCTTACTCTATGGATATACTCCTACTTTTAAAAATAATTGCACTCTTTTTTTTTTTTTTAAATATGTTTTGATACTGAAGAAATGTTTTTATATATATACATATTTCTGTACATATATATACACACATATACATGTCTATGTGTGGGTCACGTATATTTATACAGTGCTTAACCAATTTACCAATCTCGTGTCAGCTATGAAAGGGTTTTATGGCTGGCAGTTTAGGAATTCATGATAAAAGTGATCCCACTTAGGAAATCAAACTGTGCATTCCCCTGCTTACAAGTGTCAAGATGGAGATAGATCTCTTTGCTGACGAGTTTGCACTCTGCTTAATATTTTCTTTTTATTCTAATCAAAGGTTAAAATGTTGTTAAAAAACAAAATGTATTTAGCAGCTGTGAAAATTTAAGTTCAGGTTGATATAAAACACCCAATCATTAATGCAGTGTTTTATGATCAGAGACAAGGAAAATTTTAACACAAATATATGCTTGCACTCTAAGGTTGTCAATTCTTATAACATGACTTCCAAATTCCATGCTATATTCATTTTCAGCATATTTAAAGCTTAATAATTTAATGATTTATCCAATTTTAATTTATACTTTCAAAACCACTTTGAACAATCTGAGGTGCCACTGGAGATCATAACAGTGGTCCTGGTTAAGTCAAATAATAATTATAGCGCTTTCACTTTAAAGATGAGATTATTTTTAATTATTGAGTGAAGTACTTGAGGTACCATACTTATATAATTACGCTACTCATTAAATGGTTATTGAAAGCTGAAATGTAATTTTAATGACAGCTACCTATTTTTCTTTGCACACTTTATAGATGACAGATCAGTCAGGAATTCTAGTTTGCTCAAAAAATCCTTGCAGCTGCACTGGTTCTTTCAGGTGTAAAACAATTAAGCTGTGCTTATTTTAAAACTTTAAACATTTTTTTCTCAAATGATATTTATATGATATACAAGAACTAGTAAAACCAGAACAATAACGCATGGATATTTTTTCTTCTTCACAATAACACCAAAATTCTGGTCCTAAACTATATACATTCCAAACAATATCCCCAAAAAACTAGTGGTAAAACAAATATGGAAGAATGATTTTAGTCAAAATGTGTTCCTCACATAATGCAAACAAAAAAAAATGCTTAACAGATTGCAGACCTTTATTGTGAGTATAAAGGGGTAATCAACATACAATAAGCATTTTACTATGCATTAAAACTATATATAATGCCACGAGACTCCTTTGCTTTTTGTAACACCAAGGTTCACAACTCTTCAAACATAAAATTCCTTCATATTATTTACTCCACAGATAGATATTCATCAAACTGATCTGGATAAAATTTATTCTAATATGTAGGAATCTCTGACAATTGACACCACAGAATTGTAGCCTCAGAAACGAGCACCTAAAGACTTATGTTCTCTATTTCAATCCTTTACATGCGATGTTTGAAATTCAGCATATCCGTCCATTGTTCCAAAGGCCGGTATCTTGTTCAAATTAAGCTTTCCTTTTTCACAATGAAAACCAAACCGAAGAGTAAATTTGTTTCATTAACAATATTAAAGCAAAGATTTCTGAGTTCGCTGTATGGGGAAAAGGCAATAAAGTTTTGAAGAGGGAAAAACTGCTTTGTTCCTTCAATCCCCTAGTTGAAATTAATTATAGCAAATGTTTATGAAAACATCTGTTCCATACAGTTATAAATTCTTAATTTTAGCATGGGCGATTCCAGGCTCCTCTCTTATTTTGAAAGAGAGCAGTCTGACAATTGAAAGGTTTACAAAAGAGCACACAATTTGTATTTCTACAGCACCAAATATGCAGTTTGGAAAGTCTTCGGGATCTCTGCAGCAAAGGAAAAAAATAAAAAACCAAAAAGACTAAGACAACCGAAGCTTTCTGATTTGGGTCCGCTAATAGACCAAAATGGCAGTAGGAGGAGAAAAAATAAAAATAAACGGAGAACTAATCCCAAAACATACGGCAAATTGAGATTTTACTACATAAACTAGATCTTCAAAAAGTACAATGTAGCAGAGCTATGGATTTCTCCGTTACGTATTTTGATAGATTCCCGAGCGAGGGAGGGAAGCTCACGGCGTTGCTGTATCGTGTCAAGAGAGGGTGCTGCAGAGTTTAAGATGATGCAGTAGCTGCTGCCCTTCTGAAGCTTCATCGTGGGTACCAGCAGCCCCTACGCTACAGACAATCTTTTGGACTTTTTACATAACACCCTTGCAACTACAGTGTTAAATTCAATTTACACCAAATAAGCTTCTAAAATGATTAAATGGAGCAAGCTCGAAGCAGTGTACAGAAACTGAAAATAATGCCTTCAGCTAAAGAATTAAGTGCACAGCACTTCTGATATTTATAAAATAATTATTAGGCTGGAAAGTTGAAGAACATTTCACTCTGAGCAAGTTGTTTAGGTTTTCTGAAATAAATATGATGCAACTTTTTGGTGAGCAACCTTTTAAGTACAAACCTGATGCTCTGTCCTTTGCTTCAAGTTCATTTAGCATTAGATGCATACTTTGAATGCACGCGTTGCTTGGTACAGATTTTTTGGTAGCATTTTAGTTTCAACAACTGTGCCCTAAAATATTATATTTTGCCATGAATGAAATAAAAAATTATACACTATGATAGTTAGCGATATATGCAGATAATTAACTGTGAGACTTTGCCTTTAGAAGTACAGAAGTCTTACATAGGCTGAAATATTTCATTTGTTTATCCTTCAATATTAATATGAGAAAAATACATTAAGCGTTAACAGTGTTTTTTGCCCCTTAAGCTTATTTGGGTTAGGAGAGGAACACAATTGTAAAACACAACACAGTACCCGCACATATGTTAATCTTGCGATGGTGAAAGCTGGTCACATCTGAAAATAGGTAAGGAACGCTGACACCAAGGTGCAAAATCAAAGCCTGTTTTAGCCCTGCAGAAAACTGCTGAACAATATGACAGGCAGACACACTGGTTTGCAGTTGTGAACAAAAACTTTTGGAGATAAGAAGAATATCTTGTATCGCTCGTTGCTCAAACCCAGTCAATTCTGGTGTCTTTTGGATTGCTGATTTACGACAATCAAGTGGCATCTTCTATGATCTTTGCATATAAAATCACAATTGCATGTGTGTATACGCATATATGAGTAAACTCTGTGTATTCTCCAGGCAAAATCTCTGTTTTAAATAATTTTGTCTATGCACTTCAGTTTAAATCAAGACACATAAAAATAAGAGGGTTTCCATTTTAAGTGAAACTGCTTCTGAGTGTTCACAAATCTAAACACCAACCCTGTCATTAGGTTAGCCTCTAAATTAACACACCGCTTTTCCACATGTAAAATGTATGTGTGAAAAACTGTGGATGGGAAAAGATATACAAAAGTCTAGATGACTGATTTTGAAATTGGAATGTAGCATCAGTGTTTAAGAAATGTAGCCCCTTGCAGCTCAATTTAAAATAAATTCAACAGTAAGTATATTCAAAGGACTTATTTATAATATTTCTATTCCTGATGAAGCCTCTGTGTTTACCAAAATAGGCTGAGCTATACACTGTACTCTAAACCAAAACCAATAAAATACATAGAATAAGGAATTTTACTCTAATACCACTGAACTAATTCACAGGAATGCTTGAGAAGAATTCTCAGGTGATTGCAAAGTACCAAAATCTTACATAATTTACATCCAGAGGTGTTTTAATATAATCTCTTTGAGCATGATGGGAAGGCCAAGTTTAACTGTGATGCTTGTAGTGATTTAAACACTTCAGAAAATGCACGTACATGGAAAAATAGTCTGACTTCCCATTTGGTGGGAACCACACAATACTAGCTTATATAAGCAAAGGCGACTTCCACTGAAGTCGATAAGCATTTAGTCCAGCAATGCCTGGATTGGATTTGTTACCAGCAGCAATAAGACTGGTAAAAGAAAAAATCCACAGGATAAGGTAAAATGTGATTCTTCTAACTTTTTTTTCAGTTATTGTTTCTCTTAGTGCACCTGTCTTTGGTCCATAGTAAATTATGTCCACTTCTGTTCATATGCTCAGTACTATAGCCTGTATCTGCTACTTAACCTGGCTGATAGTGTACTATGTATAACTTAAACAAGTTCCTAGGTCATCACCAAATGTAACTCAAAAGACTCCAGGATAAGATACAAACATTTCAAGGTAGTCTGATTGAAGTGGAAGCTGTATGCCTAATAAATAATATCATCTCTAACTTCAGTAAATTCTTTAAGAGCATATACACTTAAAAAAATAGCAAATTAGCAAAATTAGCAAAACAGAGGATAGAGTAATCCAGTATAACTAGGGACAAGTAGCACAATTAGACTGCACAGAAAGAAAAAAAATCTTAGAAGCCGCCTGGCATCATCGCTAGGAACTTACGTCCCATGATATACAAATGCTGAGTGACTTATCACTTGCATCCAGAAGAATTCAGCTAATTTTAACTTATAAACAGCCTAAAAGGCCTTTGAGCTATAAATTGCAATAATCTAAAGATGGCAAGAGGCAATAAACATGAGTTAATGACTCAGCATCCTCCTGAGATAGCACTGGTCATGCAGCTTTGCTTAATCTTAGACATGCACAATCACTGTAAAAAGGTGGTCTCCAGAGACCATTTACACTGACAATAAGAAAAACATACCATCTCTTTATACGTTTGAAGGCTACCATTGTCCTTTAATTTACTTCAATTACATCCTATTTTTAACCACATTTCTATCTTATAGATAGATGCAATACTACTGTTTGGGATAATAAATCATATATGTAAGTATAGTTTGATTTTCATATTCAACAGCAGTAATGCATATTCCATTGAGTCTAGGAAAAAAAATGAGCCGAAAAAGATCGAGCAGAAGTTTTCTAATATTCTGTTGTTTTGCCAAGATTAAATGATAGTAGAAGACAAACGAGAAAGGATTAAGTGCTCTTTTATTGAAATAGAATTGCCCTTTCAACAAGAAGCTAGCTGCTCTTCAACTGAAAATAACAGGTTTATCAGGAGAAAAGCCAGCCTGGCCAGGAAGCCACGTGGTAATGATACGCAGCCTCACTGCCTGAAGTTGGGGAGGTGGTCTCATGATAAACCAAGACCAGAGGTTAAAAAGAGCAGGAGCAATTCTGCTTTGTTTCTCTGCTGTTTCTTATCAAAGGAAGCTACTACAGCAGGCTGATGACTTACAGCACTACTGATGGATGTCAAAGGCTTCTCCTGAAAGCAGAAGGTACTTTCTTGGACCTTCTTCCTTCAGTGTAAGTATGTTTAGGAACACTGTGAAAATCATACTGCTTTCCTTTGCCCAGCACAAACACATGAAGAGGTTCAGCCTGAAATCAGAGCACCCACATGGCTACTGTGGTGACACGTGTAACTAGCTACTTGCTTATCTGGAATGGGATAACAGACAGCATGGCTAGGAGGCAACCAGAAAGAATAAAAGCAGCAGCACTGTTGCTGCAAACGTAAACATGGAAATTCAGGCACGTGAGAAACAAAGAGGCAGTGGAGCTACTTGGCATCCCGTGGAGGGGCTGGCACTACCCCTGAGAGCCAGCGGCTGAACTGTGGGTTTTGGCTCTGAGAAAGAGGAAGCAGATGAGAAGCTTGAAGTTAGGAAGTTGTCACAGAGATGCGAGACTGGGCAACACCTGGACTTTCCTCAACTGCTACAGTTTTAAAAGCACACAGTAAGAAGTGAAGAAAGTCTCACATGAAGCATCGTGGGAAGCAGCCAGTTACTAAAATGCCCAGGGCCAGGGAGAGGTACCTGGGCACCCGCAGCATCCCTGTCACCCCAGGATACTCAGCTCCTCCGGCTCCTTTGAGCTGCAGCCTCCTCCTCCCCTACCACAACTCCTTTTAGCACTGCTGGAAGCAGTGAGATCTGCAGGTCCGACAGGCTACTTTGGACTTACATCAGCATAAACTGCAGGGTAATCTGCTAAATTAGTTAGAAATAGGATCCTGCTCGTATCTATTGAAAAAACATGGTTTAATAATGTAAACTACTTAACACATTTTAGCAGCATTACACACACCAGAAAAAAAAAATTGAGCGATAACAAATGGTTTATTAAACTATGAACACAACATATTAGAAGGACATATGATTTTTACTTCCTTTATCCATCATTCACAACACGACAGAAAGCACATTTTTTCATTCCTTAACAAATCTATTATGTGAATGATTTTGGAAAAGCAACTTAGTCTCTGGGTAAAGTTTAAAGTTATCTGGGTAAAACTTAAAGATGTTCCATCAGTAGCAGAGTCTACAGGTAAGACAATTCACAAGTGCACTGTCAAACAAACAAAAAAAAATCACGTTAGGATACCTTCAGCTTATGATAGCACCAGTACCTGGCAAACTTGAGCTAGATGGTCCGAGAAAAACCCCAACAACCCAAGACAACCAACACTGCCACACAGGCTCAAATACTCAACCCTGAAAGGGACATTCCTGCTACCAACGGAACAGCCCTTATCGTAATCAAATTCACTATACAGAAGGAACCTGCACCAGAAAGGGACACCTGAGCTTAAAGCTCCTGAGCTTGGTTTTATAAGATGAAGCCAGGAAGCCCTAGACTCCTAATTTGAGGCTGTCTAATTAAGGCTGCTTATTCTCAGAATACACTTTGTATCCAGTAGACCTGTACCTCACAGAACATGAAATGAAGCAGTACCCTACATTTTCTACGAATTTCTCCAATGAAAAAACATGTCACCAAACAGTATAAAAGAAGTACTGAGCTAGAGCTTTTAAATTGCCAAATCAAAATATGCCAAAGCATAATGAAAACACTAGATTTTAATTAAAATTCTTTTAAATCAACCCTTAGCTAATTCGGAGAGCACCAACTGTGTATTTTGCTGGTGCAAAAGCAGATGCATGTTGTGAATGACAGATCTAGAAAAATTTGAAGAGCAAAGGTATATATGCATTAGCAGCAAACTCTAGATGTCTAAGAGATGAAAGTCCACAGCTACATCAGAATATAAAAATATATGAAATTGACAGCCAGAATGACAAAACACTTCCATTTACTGCAGCGGAAGGTAGTTTGTCAAACAACGGTCCCTCTGTTGTAGATACTGAAAAAGAAACTCCCCACAAAACACTTCTGTGAAGAAGTATGTAATCCACCATGGGACAGATTTCTGTTCTCCACCCCTGCCCTCCTGTGAGGACGATGAGTAGTGTCAATCTCTGGTGGCACTTCAGAATGGAACTACGGAGACATAAGAAATAGGAGATTTCAGAAGCGCAAGTTAGACAAGTATGACTAGATTTTCTTGCAGACAACAATTATAATGAAGTTTTCTAGAAGGTTGATGATTTAGTTTACACAATATAGGGTAAATGTTAAGTAGTAGTCAATTTTTCTAGACAGTTACTCCAGTTCTCCAAGATAGAAAATGTGCAATAACTTTTAGCCAAAAAGAAAACAGTCCGAGTGCAAGACAAAAATGTCACCCAGCATCAGAGAGCACCAGCTTTTTGACTTTGGATTTTTTGACCAAGTACTACCTAACGAAAATGTGAAAAGGCATGTTTCATATTAAACCACAAAAATAATCATCTGGAGAGCAACAGAACAGCCCCGAGGGACTACAAATTCTAAAACATTTTCACTTTTCTTCTGATTTCACCTTCCAAATGTTGGATGTGTCCATGACTTGCGACACTGTATGACAGGTATGGTACCTCTCTGTCCAGCTGGAGAGGAGAGAAAGCTCTGATCCAGAGACTTTCACTCTTCCATACTAGAGCTCTGCATTCTCAACAGGCATGACACTGTTACCTCCAACACTGTGTCCAGACAGCACAGACCTCAAGTGATGTGAAAGGAATGGGTCTGCACAAGGTCATTTAGGCATATCCATAGCGTGGTATTAGAGACTTTGAAGTACGGGTGCAAGAATTTTCACATATACTGTGGGAGTGAAATTCAAGACAATAGCTGTCTTACTTGAGCACAGGCATTATTTGAAAAAGTATATGCCGTGACTGCAGGTCGTAAGACAGAGCAAGAAAGAATATATACGTCTGAACAAGTTTTCCATTTCCTCTCATTGGAATGACAGTGAATAAAGATGACGAAAATTACAGCATGTGAATACTAGTGTAATTACTGAATAGTTCCCCACATAATTATGCAAAACACATCTATCCATAAGTTAATGTAGCCATTTTCTTTTTGAAACAGAATTTTCATGCCATCCATCACTCACCCCAAAACACAAACCTTAGATGACTTAAGTATACAGAATTTACTCATTTGGTCTGTAATATAAGCAATGCATGTGAGTAGAAATAAAGGTTTAATGAAACAAAATAATGTACTCCACTAGGGAAAACACATTTTGCCCAAAGAAAGATCTAATGTAAATAAATGGAGACTTGACTATTTGATAAATATAGCCCCAAAGGTTATATGTTTACTGAAAGAATATAAATATTGTACTTGATGTAGATTTTTTTTTATTTGACTAGAAACATTAATTGCTTTCTAAATACAATATTCTTTCCTTTCAAACTGTGAGGTCTCATTTCTTTTACTGCAACACGTAACCAATTACCTAACAAAAATGTTTACATTAATCACAATGACTCTATATTTTAGGTTTTATACCACCAATTTTATTTTTGCTTAGAACTGAACTCCCTCAGGCATTCTTTCGTGCCAACTGTTAATTTCTATCAGTGATAAAGTTCCCTTAAGCTTCTTTTAACATCTACTGGACATGACCTCATAAAATTTAATGCCATTCATTAACCCCAAGCACTTAACTTTACACAGTAACGTCAGGCATCTGACTTTTCAGTGCATGAGAAATCCAAGTGGGAACCGTTTGAGAGATACAAATTACAAATCATTTGAGTAGTAGAAAGAGCGGCAATGAACAATATTAAAGGGTGAAACAAGACCTGAGCAAAAGTAGGGTTCTTGCGATGCCTTGTATCTAGAATTATAAAACATTTATACAAACAAGGAAGAGGCTGCAACGTGATCATTTTGGCTTGTGAGGGGACTGAAATTCAGAGCTGGGGCTGAATGCCAGGTTTTTAACAGTGTCTGAAGCAGATATGATGTGCAGTCCTGTTTTACTGGGTGTCCAGTACCCTTCAGGCATTTCGGAGGAGCACAGGTGCTAGGACCACCTTACGTTCTGCAAAGGCCATGCACCAGCAAGACTGGGGTAAGCCAGAAGAAGCAGTTTCTTTAAAGTGCTCCTCCCTTTCTTCCTGCAAGAGCCTTGCCTAGGTTTAGCTTAGTGTGGTGGTTGTTCTGATTTTGGTTATGTACCAAGAAAGCTTTCGGAGGGACAGCACTGTTTTTATTTTCCCTGAGATGCACAGATGGGTGATGTCTGCTTAACTCATTTAACCATATTTCCCAGTGGCTTCACACATGTTGGAGAAAATGTGGAAAATTCTAGAGGTGAATGAAAAAAAATACTTAGCAACAATTTTCTGGCTTCTCTTGGGCCATTCAAGGACATTCCTTGTGGAGAGTGGAAACTGAGTGACAGCCTGTCAANTTCTATTTCTGTTGGCTCAAGAGATATCTAGGCATCCTCTGTGAAAAAGGACAGTGCTATGCAGCTAGAAACATGGTCCATCACAGTTCCTGATAGCAATCTGCTTATTCAGCTCTGTTACGCAAAATCCCCTCCCCTAGTCTGTATACAGTGCTCGCTTTTTCTTGGTGTCACAGGCTGTTACATTCTGGGTTAAGCAGTTGATGCTGCTGGAGCAGGGATCAGCTTAACGTTTCTATACAAATTATACAAGGTAGATATAAATTGCTTCATGAGAATCCACGTGAGATTTGATGCTGATGTCTCTAAGTGCTACAAGTTTATTTATTTATTTTTAAGCAGCAAAAAG
>VYZW01048352.1:0-12516 GCA_013401315.1 Balaeniceps rex | reverse complement strand
CTGCAAAGTTATTTTAGATTTTACTGGTTGTTGGAGAATTCAGTTTGAGAAGAGGCCTTAGAAATGCCTTTACCACAAGGAAAGATGAAGTTGGAGTTGACGGTCAACTGAGACACAAATCTGGGAGAAAAAACACCTTGTTAGTTCTTGAACTCCTTGTTTGATATAAACAGCAGTAATTCTTTCTTCTAGAATAATTAGCCAAATTCATAACTGCTTTTTCCTTATGTCTCAAATAAAAACTCTGTTTCTGAATCCTCAGGGACATTCATTTCTGATTTACATTGCATATTTTGGTTGCATAGCCAAGTCATGAAGAAAGCAGCATTGGGGTCATTTTGTGATATCTAAGACACTTAATTATATGTATTTATAATCACATACTGCAGTGACTGTTAGAACAAGCAGTACCCTTTATATGTGCAAGCTAGAATTAGTCTCAATTTTCCCTCTCCACAGCCCTAATTCATTTGTGAATTGCATTGTACTGGATGGGTGAAGCAGTGAAGTACCACCAACAGAATCTGACTCCTGAAGTCTCTTTCCAGCCTAAAGGCTGTTAGATATTTCTCTCTCTTTTTCTGCATGACTCTGAGTATTCATGCACGCACATGCAGGTGCATGTATGTACATAGACGCACACATTTTCTGGCAGGATACCTTTCTAGCCCTGTGTGAGGCTTTTTTAATGTCTTAATAACTCTGTCTTTATTTCTGACATGTGTTTCTTTTACGTTGTTTATGGTCTATTGAACACTTAGGTGTGCACATTTTGCTTTACTGCTTTAATCGCGATTTTATCCATTCTGTGATTATGTGAGTACTTTCCTTTTTTCTTTACAAGAACTTCAAGTAAACTTATTTACAGTAATTTCTGTCTGGTACTACTTTCTGTTCTTAATTTTCTCTCTGGTAACACAAACTATTTCAAGAAACCAACTGAACTGGCAAAATGATAGGCATGCTTACAATATCTCTTATTTAGAGACCAACAGATCTTGCATTAAAAGTGAACAGTATTATTATCTTCGATTTGCAGATTGGAAAACGGAAGTACAGAAGCAACTTGTCCACAGTCTCCCAGCATGCTAGTGGTACAGTTGGGAATGATCTTCCAATTCCCAATCTTCATCAAGTGCTCTTTCCACAACAGTGTCCCTGGTCTGACTCACTAGCAGCTCATGCCAGTGAGAAGTGGAAGTGCATTTATCAATTATGCAGCTCCAAGAAGAATCCTCAAAATGTGAAGATAGATTTAAGCCTTTATCTTTATCTCAGAGTTACAAACTCTGCTTTCTTTAACTGTTTCATCTAAAATACCATTTAGTCTTAAAACTAAGCTCTGGGACTTTTCATTTAACTTTATTATCTTTTCTGCTTAAAAAAAGTTAAAGCAGCTCATTTGGTTATATGGGCTGAAGATATAAAAAATGAATTTTATTAAAACCTACATGCCTTTTAGTGGTTTAATGTTAGTGTGTTTAAATTGATAAAAGCGTCAGTGTCAATATGAAAAAGTGAAAAAATCCAAACCAACTCTTCCTGAAAACCCTTTGCAGTAAAGGGATAGTATAGTAACATTTCCGTTTTAAAATTACACTTTAAAGGTTCAATCTGTCAGCAGTCTAGGATATTTCTTCTTTTAAGTGAATGCAAGCATTCTTCTCTTTGCCCTTGTAAAGAAAGTGTCAAATCAGTCCACTTTCTTTTCTGTTGAGAGAGGCTAAACTAAACATTATGTTAGTGAAGTCCTGTGTTTATAAAGTGCTGAAGAGAAGACAATGACGTGATGTTCATGTACCACCTTCAGCTATGCAGTGTTCAAACAGCTTATTAAGCACTCTCTGGTTTGTCTTTACATGAAGAGAAAGACTCTGAAGGAAAACAGAAAATAGTCTACAACAAAAATCAGAAAATACTTTAAAAGAGAATAATTTTTTACATAAAGAGCAGTCCCATCTAGCAAGGGTATACTTATTGCAAGTACTGGGCTCTGTTTAGCTTAGGTTTGTTTTTGTCTGTCAGTTGAGGTTATTCCTGATGACGTGACATTTTTGTAACAGTAAATATACCAGCTTCAGTTCCTGACTGAATCGTAATTTTGCTGCTTGTGTTAGTAATTTCATGCCAGATCACTACTAGTTTTCATTTCTGAAAATTTTTGGGGACCCAGAACAGTAGCGGGAATGGCTTTTAAAGGAAAGCCTAGGAATGAGTACAGGCCATTACCAGGATTTGGGAGCAGGGAAGTAACCAAATAGCATAAACAGGGGAGAGAGGCGGTCTGGAAGATACCAAAGCTGGCATGGAGCTGGAGTGTGAAGCTTTTACAAGGACCCTGAAGTTTGTGGCGCTATCTCCAAATTCCATATAGGAGGCAGGGCTAAGAATGAACCTGCTCAGTTTTTCTTCTTAATGCCCCACAGGAGGAGAATAGGAAATGCAAATGAGATATATTCTAGGGGAAGTTAAATACGTGTAATGAAAAGGTTTCTATACTGTCAAGTGCTCTATCAAAAGATTTTCATGAGTTATTAATAGTAATCCTCTTCATAAACCTTTCCTGTCAGAAAGAAACAAATGGATCTAAAGTGTTTCCTTTAGACTTACATTCTAAAATGTAGAATTTCATACTACCTTTCAACAGGAGTAAATCCCTCCTATAGAGTGTACAGACATATCCTTGAGTGCTGACTATTTTGACTCTAAGGTCCAAATCCACCTTCCAGGAATGCAGTATCTAACCCCTCTTTCCTACTGTTGTATTATTTTAAGGCTTCCCATTGTAAAAGTATGGCAAAGTACACTTCTTGTAATACAGGATATCAGAACTTGCCACTTCCCAAAGAGAAACACCCTAATTTCATGCAAAGGAAGCGGGCTGTCTACCTGTTCCACTATAGCTGTGGGCATCAAGACACACTGAATATCTTTGTGTTAGAATAATTCCATGCAAAATGGGTGTCTGCAAGAACACAGTGTGTCACATACTTTTCTTATGTAATCCTTGTATACTCTACTGGGGCTTATATTTGGTCTACAAAGATAATTTAAAGAAAAAAAGCAGAAGCAGAGTGGGATTTCTGGAGAATGCATTGGTTTTTGTTTGTTTGTTTAAAACAGATAAACCCTGTATTAAGCTTTGGGGAGGGGAAGAACAAGGGGAAAAAATTCCATTTATTTAGGCAGTTCAGGGCATGGGAGAGATCAAGGATATGCTCATTAATAAGACTGTGGAAGTTAATAAGGAAGCCAGCTACTGTTCTCTCAACTTAGTCAAAGGCTAAATAGATTTGAAACAGAAAACGTGACGTTACTACAGGCGATTTACTGTTCCCTTTGTAACCACCAATTTTGTCCTGTTTGTAACTATTTTTGGTAGGAGAGGTGATTCTCCCCCCTCCCTCCAGCCCCTTCTGCTTTACAGGAGCACAGCTTCCCTGATAGTAGCTATTGCTGATGCAACTGCCTCCATGCTGGGAAAGTGGTCAGGCTACACTGACATACCACTATTCTCAAAAGACTGTTGTACTTGCACTGACAGAGTCTTGGAGGTGGATGTTGTAGCAGGAAATCTTGAACAGCCGTAGGTTTTGACACCAGGAATTTCTCTGCAGTTCAAGGACTGAGAGCTCAGTTTGTTGCCTGAGATTTTCATAAATAACTTGTTTTTTTTTTTTCTGCTTGACACACAAATACTGTGATGTTATGAAATCTCCTGTAAGTTATAAGTATGTTTATGAAATTCTGTCTAGTTAATGAGATGTAAGTTTATCTTTATAATTAAGCATATTAAGAAAATTGTGCTGGTACAACAAATTTTAACTGCAGATTATAATAGTCAGGGCATTTTTTACATTTTGAATATGACTTCTTCCTACTAAATTGAGATACTTGTCAAAAATAAATGACAAGTTTTTGGTGAGATAGTTTCATAAAAACCTTTAGCCGTTTTCTACATCTGTGAGTGTAGAAACACTGGCTTTAGAGAGAACAGTTTCATAACTTCATAAACTGCAGTGATCTGGTCCTTCAAGCAGTAGGTGAATCAACAAATTAATCTTTTTCTGTGGCTTCTTTTTTTGTCCTGTTCAAGAAAACTCATTTAACCTAAGTGTTGCATATAGGAAAGATTCCTTACCGGTTTTGGTTTTGTTTTTTTCATGCCCCCATGACTTTTTTCCCCCTTTTTGTAACATTGTATGGCCTTTGAACAGTCAAGAGAAACAGTGAAATTGTAATATTGGTCAAATCTTTTGAAGCTGTGGTGGGTCTTTCTCTTTTTTTTCTTTTCCTTACCTAGAAAGGAGTATTGGGGGTGGAGGGGAGAGGAAGGTATTAAGACTGTTGCAAAGTAAAAGCGTGTGGCTGGTGCTACATAGAAATGGTTTAGCCTGTAGCCCTGAGGCCTCGCTGTCTTCTGCAATCCTTTGACTTTCCCTGACCTTTAACTGTGGACCTCTTGGCTGACACCAGCAGTGTTCAAGAAGGGGCGAGGGGCTTACAGTAATTTAACTCTTCACACATATTGTGAAAATGAGGCAGCCTGGTAATACTTGAAAGGCCCCTACAGTATTCCCACTGTAAAAAAGGTGGTAGTACAAGCTCAACAGAGTAGGGATTGAAGGGTCTGCATAGCAGAGCTGCACTGGCAACCAGGCTTTGCTAGTTCTGATGCTCACACTGTTCTTTTTTTTATCGGCTACCTTTTAATTCGTCTTTAACACTGCTAAGGAGGAGACTCGGGGGATTCTCTCTTCAGCTTCCCTAAAGAACCCATTGAGCTTCCCTTTTAAACAACTGAACAACTAAGCACTGAACAATTAAAGCTCAATATTTTGTGCAAATTAAATGTGAGCATAAAATGTTTACAGCTTCACAAGTGCCTCCAGTTTAAGAAATCATGCTTCATTTCTTTTTAAGTGCATGGCTAAATTTATATGGTCTAGAGGACAGTGTAGAAAAAACAGATTTTGTAATAGGTGTAAGCTGACATTATTCAGACTATGCTTAGCTTACCTGCTATAAATACTGAACCTCCTCTGAAAAGGAAAATTGGCATCCAAGCTCCTAATCTACTTCCTTCAATATAAGAGTATCTCCAGCATCTTAGAAACAAATATATAAATTCAAGACTACTTTCTGCAAATCTGCACTCCCATGGAAAAAAAATAATTCTGTACTGCCCAAGTATTCAGTGAAATCACTCAAAAGAGGAACCATTCGCAGAATAGGGCCTGAGAGACATGGGGAAAAATTTACCATCTTTAGTTTCAGGTCTTATATCTGTCCCTTGAGTATAATAGGACAAGCTATTATCCCCTTGTTCATCATGAAGATTAATGTTCAGACCAGCTGAAAATATTACTGTTCTGTTGGGACCTATTGGGCGATCTTCAGACCTGTGTGAACCCAAGTTTAAACTTCTTAAATAGCAGAGCTAACGTCTCATCCTAGTCAGGCACAAATGCCTCTTTCGCCATTATCTCCTCTGCGATGCTGCTGCAGGAAAGTGAGGATGCCCTACAGCTCTCCATTATTTGTGGTGTCTTTTATACAGCCTTCATTGCTAAATGTTAAGATACGCAGGGAAAGCGCCTGAGCCATTAACTCTTACTCAGATGAAGTAAAAAAAAAAATAGCATCACCCTTTAATGGAAACAGAGGTTTTTTTAATTTCCTTTTGTGTATTTTGTATGGAATGTTTTCCCTTAAAAATCTGTGATTCTTTCCGTAAAATCTGATACCTCAATTTAACGTGACAGAATGGAAATAAAAATAGGCAGAAAATTAGTTTTAAAGAAAAGATGCATCTGGTTTAGGAAGCCACAGGAAAAGATCTCACCTCTCGTAGTGTTGAAGTCTGCTTTCTCTGTTCATCTGGGTATAAGCACCTGTGGGCTGCTGGCGGAGCATTTTATACAGTGACCCTCATCTACAGAAAATCTACCCCATTGCCTTGAAATACCACAGGTTTATTTAGCCTCCTTTGTAGGCTTTCCAAGGGTCCCAGACCAGTGTCTGGGCAGGAGCTGAAACAAAACCACACGAAGGTGTGGTGGGAAAGGAAGGGGATCATGTGGTTGGAAAGGAAAGGGAGCTTTGTGGCCGAGAGAGACACATCTTACGTTCGTCTCAGCCTTCTAGAGAAGCAAAAGTAATAATGAGTTAAGCGATGAGGGTTATTAGTTAAGCTGAAGTAGGGACTTGTATCAGGTTTGTGTGCCCAGGTGCTGGTGGGGGGCTGAAAGGGTCTCTGTGAGGCGAGGCCAGGCCGGGGCTGCCTGGTGCCGGACACAGCTGGTTCCAGCCAGCTCCAGCGGCCCCAGCGCAGGGCACGCCCGAGCCCCTCAGCCATGGGCAGGCGCCTCGGGGAAAGGCAGCTGAGAAAGGGCAAAACGCTGCCCAGCGGTGAGGGGTGACGGAAAAAGTGTGAGAAACAGCCCTGCGAGCCCCAAGGGGAGAACGGGAGGAGGGGCTCCAGCTGCCCCCCCAGCAGCAGAGATTCCCCCGGAGAACCTCAGCCGGAGCAGGGGGATGGCTCCTGAGGGAGCTGCAGCCTGTGGAGAGCCCATGCTGGGGCAGGTGTCCACCCTGCAGCCCATGGAGGACCATGGTGGAGCAGATACCCGCACTGCAGCCAGTGGAGAGCCCCATGCCAAAGCAGGTGTATGTATGTGCTCTGAAGGAAGCTGCAGCCTGTGGAGCCCACACAGGAGCAGGCTCCTGGCAGGAGCTACAGCCTTTGGGGGACACACGCTGGAGCAGTTTGTTCCTAAAGGACTGTACCCCATGGAGAGGACCCCACGCTATAGTAGGGGAACAACATGTGAAGGAAGGAGAGGCAGAGAGGAGCTGGTATGGACTGACCACAGCCCCCCATTCCCCTGTGCTGCTTGGGGGAGGGGGGAGATAGAGGAGTCAGGAATGAAGGAGTGAAGTTGGGCCTGGGAAAAAGAGGGGTGGTGGAAAGGTGGTTTTAGTTTTGTCTTTTTTTTCTCTCTAACTTAATTTTTAATTGGCAAATATTAAATTAGTTTTCCCCAAGTCGAGTCTGTTTTGCCTGTGATGGTAATTGGTAATTAACGGTCTCCCTGTCTTTGTCTTGACCCATGAGCTTTTTCATCTTATTTTCTCCCCCTGTCCTGTTGAGGAGGGGGAGTGAGAGAGTGGCTGGGGTGGATGCCTGGCCTCCAGCCAACGTTAACCCACCACAGGACTGTAAAGGAAATCAAAGAGTTGTCAGGGCTCATGGAGGTGTGCAAAGGTACATACACTCTCATTGATATGTGTCCTGAGATATATATCCTGTTTGTGGGCTAGCAGGCAGAACTTATAGTGTCTCTGACCCATCAGGTCCTGAGTAGCCACGGACCTTCCTGTACAAGACTGTCTCTCTGCCAGTATACTGCAGCATGAGCCACGGTCCAGGCGCAAGGCTTGCTGATCTGGATCGTGATCTGTATCCCTTTGGAGGAATAACAGAGGCTTTTAGGGAGAGTCTTCACAGCAAAGAGCCTCTTCCCTGTGCAGCGCCCTTCCCACCTGCTGACCCTGAGGGACTGGGTTAAGCTTCAGCACAGGCTGCAGGCTTGCTCTAATTGAGGAGTGTGGGATGACAGGCATCAGCACAGTGGGGTGGGGGTCCTGCTGGCAGGGAAGCAGTGGGTTGTAGTTGTGTTGTCCTGCTGATCTTGTGACAACATGGAAACATGTCGGAGGGAGGGCAAGGAAGGCTACTTCAGTAAAGACTGACAGAATTAAGTGCAACATGAAATACAAAGCTCACAATGAACAGATTCTCTTGAAAAAGACAGGATCACTTTTTTTCCTCCCTTGAGTTGTTCACTGATGGGAGTTTTTAGTTAGTTTGTTTTTCCTTTTTTTACTCCTGGAGATGGTATACGAAGAGATTAAAAACACAGCATATGCCAAACACAGCTTTTGGCACTAGTTGCGAGTGGATACAAGATCGTTAAAGAGATTTTCTAGAGTGTTTTAGCATAATCTTTTGCGGGCCTCTTGTATTGCTGCTAATATAAATCCAGAGCTTGCTTTCTTAGGGATATGATAGTTTGCAGTGATTGGTTTTACATTTCCATGGGGGTGATACCACAGTACGCTCTGTGGATTACAGTGGTTCAGCTGTGGGAACAGAAAGGTTAGCCTGATACTTGTGAATGTCTTTTCATACTGTTTTAAAAGACGAGAAGGTTTTATGATTTTTTAGAAAATAGTCCTGGAATCCTTGTTCATGCACAGAATAAATGTGTCAGGGTCAAAACCAGCACACATTTTCCTCCAAAGCCTCAGTGAACAGATTGCTTTAAGAGTTTTAGTGTGCTTTTGCCTACTCACAACAGCATGGTAACAGTCTGGAGTAGGGACATGTCCTTCACCCAGAAAATTTGAGGCAATAAGGAATTCCAGTGACCCTGATCTCACACGCAGCACGAATTGTAGAGCTGTTCTCCAGCTGACCGGCGGTAGCAGAGCGGGAGTTATTGCTGTCCCGACTGTACCTGAGGCACAGGGAGTACTGTTTGATCAAGGTCATACAGGAATATTCAGCATAAGAGCAAGCAGTCAAATTCACATTGCTTGGGGTCCAGCAGTTCATGTGGATTTTGTAGATTAGGTTTCTGTAAGTAAGAAAGAATAAAGTCAATGGTTATGAAGTTTATGTTCCACAAAATTTATGCCAGATGATGTTATGTGCACCCTCAAATGTTCCATTTACCTGCAGGACAGAGCAAAGCCAAAGCACTGAAACGAAATCAAGTCATTTGACCAGAGATGTAAACACAAGTCAATGGTAGAACCGAGATTAAAATGTTTCCAGCTACTCAAATCTGTGACTGGATTTTGATATTATCTTTCCCTTTTCCATCTTACTATCCCACATATTGCTTGTTTTAAGCAGACAAATCCAATCTGTTTGCATGCTTATTGTCATTAGCAGAAAGAATTAACCTCTTATTTGAAATAAAAAGGCTTACAAATAGAGAAAGCACGTGGGTAAAAATGTAAGAAAATGAACATAAGAAGAAAGAAAAGCTTTGTGAAGGAGCTGGAACAAGATGATATAAAGGTTAGCGGAATCAGTGAGGTGATGATGAAGCTGATTGAAGGTTACCATCTCAGGTACACAGACAGGATGGCAGCCTTCGGCTGAGAGCTCTTGTTCCCATGAAGAGTCAGATGGCTGAAGCGACGAGCAGATTCTGGCTAGAGTAAAGAAGATTCCACCTGAGCAAAGTTCAGATGCTGCTGTGTGGCTGGGTGTATCATTCCCATAGGAAATGAATGCCATACCTTTTATGTAAAACACTGAGCTAGAGAGCCAGTATAATCAACTAAAATGGACAATATCTTGCTATATACTCAGCATTGGGTTGTGGGATTTTAATAGTTCATTAAATTTACATTGCAATTTTGTGGATGATATAAAAAAATTACTGTGATCTGGCCAGCACAAGAGCTCTAATACACAGCTATGGGAGAATGAGCTGAAATCTACTCTGGCTCATTTGTTATCAGGGAAAGTACTTGCTGTGTTTTAAAGTCTACAGTAGTGAAGCTGATGCAGAGACCAGAAAGGATATATCTGGATTTTCAAACGACATCCTGAGTTGACAAAATTGCCTTATGAAATAAGAATGCTTTTCTTGTAAACTGGTCAAAATTGATAAAATGTCAAAACAATAAAGCAATAATAAATGTAACATTCACACTACTACTTAACTGTTTGCTTTTCAGCATGTAATATACTTCAATATATATGTATCTTAGCATATAATATACTTCAACATACTATGCATGTTACTGCAATAATTTTATTGTCTATATCATATCCTCCAAAATTTTAAATTAAAGGAATAGGCTTATGAATGGTAGGAAATTAAGAAAGGCTGTGAAAGGTGAAAAGATATCAGTGAAGTGAGAAGGTGATAAAAGGAAGCTATGTTCAAATCAGATACAATATCTGATCTGTGATTGGCATAAAAATATTTTAGGTATTAATAGTGGATGGTCTCCATGGTCTCAGAGGGAGGGAGGTTTATTCATGGCTCCAGAGCTTTTACGACATCTTGATTACTGTTGCCTTCCCTTTTTCCTTTAGGGGAGGTATTTTTCAGTGCATTCAGTGCTACTGGTTGTCGTCAGTAAATGTGTTTCCCTTTTACCTACCCACCTCTCTGAGACTAAGGCATGTTTGTTTGCAAGTTGTCTGGCTGAAACTGAGCTCATGTGGAAGAAAGTCCTTTGAGTTGTCTGTCCAGAGCCCTACCCATAGCTTGGGGAGAGGATTTCTTATCAGACATAAGGAGCACAGTTTTGAAAAGAATGGGCATCCTTTGCTGTCAGCTTGAGCCTTGGACTTCACTCTTAGATGTCATAGTGATGCTGACATTACAAAGCTAGATATTGCTCTCTTTTCACCCACCCCAGGCAGTTCCCAGCTTCCTGTGTCCTTTCACCCTTCTCCTTAAATACGTGTTCCTCAACCAGATAGTGAAAATCTTCTTTGTATTTAATCCATCCAGAAAGAGGAATGTCAGCTGGACCAGTTTTCACAGAAAGATAGTGTTTAGCAAGCCTGCAAACAGTTTACAGCAAGTTGTCCATTCCAATAGCTTGTGTGAGAGTGGAACCTGAGCAACTTTATTCTGACATGGTGGCAGCCTCGGCTCCCCTTGGTTACTGCACCCTCTAAATTACAGCTTAGGGGAGAAATCCCTGAATTGCCAGTACAAAGTCTTTCTTTATGCTTCCCTTCTCCTTTTAACTGCCCTGTTTGGTAGTGACTCCTGAAAATCTTTCAAGAGATACTAATGTATAAGTGTATCATTTAAAGATGACTGAATCCCACCCTTAGATCTTCAACTCTTTCTAAATTAAAGCTCGCTCGCCTTTAAAGATGCTGTGCAATATGTTTAAGTCAGGTTATAGATAGTCTAGAGAATACGGTGCCCTCTACACTGTGCCTGCGATGATCTAAGCTTTTCTTTGTAGTTATTTAGGATTTTTTTATCCTTTTTTGAGGAAATGAATGGCACTGTGTGAAAATAAATTGTGTAAGGGGACTGGTGACAGGACATTTAAGTGAAGCATGGACATTTCAATTGAAGTACAGTGTGTTAGTCAAATGCTACCTGCTGGGCTGATTAGCAGTAACAGTATAATTCTGTAGCCTGTGTTATACAGGAAACCATAGTAGAAAAATGAATGGCCTTTCCTGTCTGTAGTGTGGGAATATATAAATGTCCTGTGCTTTGATATTCACTTTGTCTCAGGTTCTGGAATGACCAAGAGTCGTGTATGTGCTTTCATGGTGCATCCATTTTCTTAAGTGCTTGGCAGAGCGAGAGGAGCAGTGATTGCAGGGAAGGAACTGATTGTTTTGTTAGTTTGTGATTTTTGTGTTGTGTTTTTTTTAACAGAGGTGATAGCTTTAGGATGAAAAGGTTCTTAAGATTTTTGTTGGACTTAGCCTCTCTGTGTTTTTGTTAAATAAACAAAGTGTGTATACCTAGACTGTCAAACAGAGGCTTTAAAAGTCCTACACTGTCTGGATACCTGTCACTGCTGCCAAGACTATACAGTGAAAGGCAGGACTGTCAACTGTCACAGAAGTGCAGAATTTTAGCATTTCTCTCTGCCTGCCTCTCTCATACTCCAGCTGGGTTTGTTTGCGTACCTGTCACATACTTGTATTTTTCATTTTCACAATCCATGAAAACCCTAAATAACAGCTACATTCCCTTTTCAGGTACGCACAACCCGAAACCTCTGTTTTATGAATGCCTTTTCAACAGATCTACTCCATGCTAGATTGATTTTATTTTATTTTTGGGCACCAATCCACAAGATCACTGCACTGTTGCTATTGAATAAAGAGTAGGACTTTGGGATCACTTCTGTCATACTTTAAAATACAGAAATTGTTATGTTTTTGTTCAACTTGCAGTACTCTGACAATCTCTATCACAAAAAGATGCAGTCAGTGAGCACTTCATTGTTTCAGATAGGTCCTGTACTTTGCAATAGGTACATGTGTATGAATAACAGAGCAGGATTTGTCTGACATACTGACAGTTTTACAAGGAAAAGAAGACACATTCGGAATGTTATTGCCTCGTTTTAATTACAAGTCAGAGGGAACTCTGTGTTTCCTTCATTCTTACCTTTTAAACTGTAGAAAACGTCAAAGCCAAAACAAACAAGTTCATGTATGGTGAGACATATATACCAAGAAACTACACAGTAGTTGCTCAGCTTTTTGAAGGCTAGGCTAGGCTAGGCTAATATTTAATCTTCAGTCCCATTGCTCACAAGAAAAGCAACTTATACGTGGATTACTGCTCCTTTGCAAAGTCACTTTAACCTGGAACCACAGTGAAGTTAATGTAGCACATTTTCCCCATGGCCTTTGTTGGGGTGGGAGACATTTTTACTGCTAGTTGACTGGTAGGGAACTGTTGTGTGTGGGTCTTTTTAGTAGTAGTATTTTCA
>VYZW01048340.1:64388-75494 GCA_013401315.1 Balaeniceps rex | reverse complement strand
TTTTTTTTTTTTTTTTAACTGTTGACATCATCTGAGATGTCAAAGAGATCACCTTTCAGGGAAGAGGTAACATTAGAAAGAAATAGTCCCTGTATGCTTAGCCTGGAGAACTAAAGTTTTATGGTGTAGGGCGTGCTGCTCTCCCAGTGGAACTGGGAAATGTGTTTCAAAATCATCTTTAATTAAAATTGATTACAAACAAAGCAAGGCTTATAGGGAAAGGTATTGTCTTTCCGTAGACCAACTAATACAACAAAGTTCCCAAGCTTTTGGTACTACAAAGACCATTCTGATCTGAAGCAGAGACAGCAAACTTCAAGCTAACTACTGCTGCTATGCTGATGGTGTCACCTATGTTTGCAGCTATCCTTCTGGAAAGTGAAAGCATGTGTGACAGTCACAGCTCGCCTCCTTCCCACTCACCCCCAAAAGCTAGCCAAGCTATCATGTTTCCTTTTCAACTAAGCTTCAATTAATTCTGACCCTACAGCCCGCATCCACAGAATAATCACAGAAATGGGAAACGCTAATATGTGTCTTGGGAGACTGGCTCTCCAGTCCTGTCTGGTTTAATGATACAGCACATTTGGAATGATGTAACTGAATACAAACTCACCATGCTTATCCCCAGTATGCCAAGTATTTTTGTTTATAATGACTGTTTTTACTCTATTTGAAGTGATGCAGCTTAGAGAAATGAGAGTACCCATGTAGGAGCCCCCTGATTGTAAAAATGAGTATAGCAACAAAAAGTGTTTAGGTTTATCTACTCATTGGGGGATTTGAGGCAATAATCCACCATCTAATATGTGCTTATCCTGGGCCAAGGCTTGAACAGGTTATGAGCAGGTGACTTTCCTTGACTGACTTTGTGATGGTATTCATTCTGTTTATGTTGCATGTCTGGTTATCTTTTCCACTTGCAGAATCTGTGAAGCGTTTGATGTATTTGTGTAAACAGTTTGATTCCTGAAAATACATTCTGAATTAGATGCCATTATTGTGCAACAATACACTAACAACATTCTGAGATCGTTTAAAGCCCTTTGTTTAATAACACAGTGAATGTTATTAGACTGTTACAGTGAGTATGTTAAAAAACAGCTTGTAACAGTGAAGAGGTTTTGAATTCTAGAATTATGGAGGATATCAAATTGGCACATCTGTTTCTGTCTTTAATTTTTCAGTGAAATGTTTTTCTATTGATTCTTGACAAAAGCGTTTCCCATCAAATCAGTCGTTCGGGTTTCACTTTTGACAATGGCACCTCTAAAAATCATTTCCAGTGCAAATTTTGAGATTGAGGTTGAAAACATAAAATTAAAAAATTCCATTCCTTTTGTTTGCCTTTCAGTTACAGTACTTAAAAGTCACGAGTTGCTTCTTGCAGCCACAATGACTGGAAATGCTTCATTTTCTCTAAAATAAAAGCTAGTATTTTCATGGAATTGCATGTCTTCAAAATAAGGATAAAAATTATTTAGAAACTTTTATAAGATCATCAAATCTGTTAATATAAACAGTATACATTTTTCTTCCACTTCCTTCTGTTCCCCACAATTATTTGTATTGGAATTTAGTCTGTACAGAGAACTCTTCCTTTGCTGCTTGGAGCAACCAAAGCTGTATTGAGCTGCTTAGTGTAAATATCATACATAAAGCTGTACCATCTGAAGGCATATAAAGTATAAAGACGGGTGTAGGGTATACAATGAATTGTATAATTTCAGAGTGCAAAGGAGCCTGCATGGGAGCTGTTGCTTGTGTCGTGTTCAGGACTTAGGAAAAGTAGGAGGTAACAAGACCCAGAAAGATCTGTGCTTATATTCTCTTACTCCCCATATTCCTCTTTGTCTCTGACAGTTACGCTTCCTTGTGTCCTGTCCCAAAGCTATTCTAATTGAGTGGCAAAACTGTTGGCTTTTGGATGTTGAAATAGTTCCAGGTGTGCTGTCTACAAGAAGAGAGCTCCAAAACTCAGAGGGATAGAAATCTTCCATTGGGAAAGCTTGTCTGTTACAAGGATTTACGCATTATTCATCTGTATTTGTTTTTCTTTGAAGTACTACAAATATTTGGTCTGTTTGTAATATTTTTAAGATAATTTTGAACTGTTCCATTATATAGTTTCAAATATGGTTCATTATTTTCTTTTTTCCAGTTGTTTCAAGATTGGCAAATGAGACAAGTGTTGCCATTCAAAAGAAAATAATTGCAAACATTATCTCTCCTTGAAAAACAGGTCTATACTTTGCATCTCTCTCTCTATATCTTTGCATGTATATATTTTGTATCTATATATAAAGTTTCTGTAGTCAACAGAAAATGATGCAAGTTAACATGTAGCATGTGATAATTTGAATTTTCTTAATGTATCAAATACTTGTTCGTTGTTATAAGTGCTGAGCCATGAATAATTTAATGGCTTTTTATAATACGCAGTGTCTGCTAACTTTGAAGTTCAGTAGTCAACTCAAAAGTTTGCTGGAGCTGACTAATGATTCACCAGAGATTTTTGAGAGATATTTTGTCATCAATTTAAAGCCTGGAGAGGTTTGCTGTTGCAGCCATCTGGTAATTCTTGCTTCTCTGGAGGAAAGAGAAGCCTTTTGATACAATAGATCAAAGCATTCTGCTCTTTCAGTCACCGATACCTATAAGTAACGTAGAAATTTCTCAAAATGACTTCACAATGCCTGTATCATTTGCCAAACTTTTGCATTCTTGTCACAATACAATATTGGTCATGAATTGTATTTTAATTATATGTAAATCAGTATTTAAATACTATTGCTCATGGATAATTGACAGCTCTAAGTGTTTTGTAAACCCAGGGATTTCTAATTTGCTAAATACGCTGTCATGATTAATAAAATCGATGCTAAACCTTGTTGTTCTTTGTACTAACTGTACAGGTACGGGTACCCTCAAAGACTGTACTTCTGCCATACCATAAGACTAAGATATAGATGTACCTCTTAGACTGTAGGTGATGTACTATTATAGTGTAAAAATATATATCATACTATTTCTAGAACTAATTCTGTTAGCAATTTGAATTCTGGCGTGGGGTTTGCAGATGTTTGGCAGTGAGCAAATATGGGGAGAGTTAGGACAGGAACTGTGCGCTGCAATGTCCACTTGAAATGAGACCAATCTAACGCCGGATTGTACGTACACATTTGAGACTTGTCTGGAATCAGGATGTTGTTTCTATTCCATCAGACATTCCGGATGTGCAATTGCCATGACCGCACATGTCCAGTCTTCTCAAAGAGTGAGTTTATTGCATCACAAGTGCGGCACAAGCAGCCAAAACAGAATGATGAAATTGGCTTTTACCTTGCAAGTTGTTAAGTTAAAGGATGTCTGGGTGAGATTTGGTGCTGTGTTACAGTAGAAGAAAGAGAAAGTATTAGCTTGTAATGTACCATACCCCTGTGCATGAAAAGAGGCAGTATTCTTTTGCTAGGGGTGAGTTAGTGCACAGCAGAACTAAGGAGCTGTGTTTGTGCCGTTCGCTCCTCCTTATATTAGAAGGTCATTGTAATGACTGATGTACTGACGAAAGAAAATAATTAAACCTCGTATGTCACACTGTCCTCAATTAAAGCCTATCAGGGAATTTCAGAAATAGTTGATGTGTCTTGGGATGTAGCCTGTATCGTCCTAACAACTATATATAGTGTTTATTAATAGGCTAGCTTTATTATCATTTAACTGTTCAAAGTATAGTATTGGCTAAATGACAAATGCCAACGAATATTAGGTAGTTACCACAAGTTCTTCAAACTTGCTGTTCTTTACATTAGGTAGTTTGGAGAGAGGAAAAGACTTCTAAAGAGGCCAAGTTTTTAAGGACTTAATAAATTTAAAATGCAAACTAGATAACTAATATGGTACTAAATTCTCAGAAAATAGAATGATGGGAGTTTGAAGGAATAACTAATTTTTCACATGCTAAAATTTGCTTGAATTCAGATTTAAGTGGCATATAGATAGCAGAAGAAAACTCCATGTACTTGTGCTTGTTGTTATTGTTTAAACTTTTCAGTGAGCTATCTGAGATAGGTCTGGTGCTCTTATTTCTCATTGAGCCCACAAACAATGGTAAATTTGTAATCCCATACTTCATCATCGTCCACATTTTTATGTTCTGTCTGCTGTATCACTGAATCAGATGCATGTGATTACCTGATTGTTTACCTCCTTGTCTGTTCAACATGTGCTTCCTAACAGCTACAGTTGAACATTTTTCTTCTTTGTTTTTTTTTCCAGTGTGGGAACTTCGCTGTTTTGGTGGACGTTCATATTTTGCCTCAAGGCTCCAGTAAAGACACCAGCTGGTTTTCAGATCATGAGAAAGAGGTACAACAAATCTCAATTCTACTTCAAAAGCATGTGGCTGCAGGGAAAAAGTTGGATTGCCTTGAACTGTTCAGAATTTTTCAGTGTTATGAGAATATTGTTAGTTATACCTAACCGTCAACGGTTGCTGTGGGACCCCTGAGTCAACCATATGTGCTTTTTGGGTCACTAATGACCACTTTCAATTTGCCTGTTAATTTTTAAACTCTGTGTATGTGCATACATGCACGTGTGTATGCTGTTTTGATTCTTCTGACTTAACTTTTAATTTTAAAACCATATTTCTCATGAATGTTTTTAAATTATCCTGAGTGATATAAACCAGATTGTGACAGTTATCATTTTTGCAGAGCTTGTTGGTGAAATATCTTTCTATTAATTGGGGGTTTTTTTGTTCCGAGAAATGTGAATGATGTTGCAATTAGACAGTGCAAGACAACATGATAAACTGTAGTAGATAAACTATAGTAGAACCATTGTATCTTATGAAAAGAAACTCCCAATCTTTATTTTTGAGTGTATCATTTGTATATCCTGACAACAGATGAAATTTTGGAAAATCAGTGTGTCAGTGACCAGCAAAATTATGAACGTAACTTTCATCAGATTCTGTGTGATTTCTGCTACAATCTTGTGATGAGTTACTGGTGGGAGTTTTCCCCTATTTCAGTCTGTGTGGGAACTTGAGAAGTTCCCTACTGAAAATGAATGCAGGACATGTTTCAAATGCCTGTGGACTTTCCCGCAAGTCTCTGTTACGGTAATTTTCAGCAGATAGCTTTCCTAATAATGGCATAATTAAGTTGTCACTGCAGAGCATCCCCATACGTCTCAAAGTAGTACATTTAAATAAAATTAAAAGAAACAATAAATTAAGATCCTGAGGGAGTGAAAGCAGAATATTTAACAGCATGTTGTTCATCCAATTTATTTTTATTAAGCAGAGAAAGAAGAAAATAGGGGAAATGTTTTAGACTTTTTTCTGACTAAATGAATACTTACTGGCCTTTCTATTTATAACCAGTTTTACTATCCTGGTTACATGACTTTTAAGGGTTTTCAAAAAGTATTTTGTAAGACTGCCAAAACAAAAGATATGAATTTCAGGAAATTAGATCATGATTGATTTAATAAAGAGGCATGACAGGGCAGCATTCATTACATTTCTGTGACCACACGTTTTGAGTGAAGTACAAAGGTTGCATATTTTCGACAGCCAAGAAGTGTGATTCCAATAGCTTTACAATTCGCTTCCTGAAAGTCCTACGCAGAATCTTTGTTAAAGTGGGAAGAAAAAGGTCAGTAAGGTGTTACAGGCAAATTATGCCTACATATTTTTTTATGAGAGCTTTTACATACTCATCACAGGCAGTTTTCTACTTTTTTGTCGTTTCCAAATTCTGGAAAATACTAATGGTGGTACAGCCCTCTTTGCTTGTCTGTGGGAAAAGCAGATGCCTCTTAGACCCCTTGTAACACAAACACTGATCCCCTGCTTACCCTGGATGAAAGTTGGTGGCTGCCGTTGGTAGCAAATGGAGCTGGGCGATGCGCTCCCAGGCAGAAGGAGGGAGCAATGCTGGCCTGTCAGCTCCTGCTGGAGCGTGGGTTGCCTAGAGCAGGCTGGGAAGTAAATAAGCGCCCATAAGCATGAGGCTGGTGTGGGAAAATACAGTGCACGTTGTCTAGCTGGACGTTGTAAAGACCACAGTTTGCACACTGCGGTCACATGTGTCGTATATAGAGTCATCTTGGGATTGCTGCAAGATGCAAACTGAGGCATTTGGGAGCTTTTTGCTCTTTCTGCCCTTCAAATTTCCTTGCCCTTTCTGTCCTATCTCTTTTCCCCTGGAATACCAAAGTCAAAGTTTTATCTTTGTACATCGAGAAAAATTTATTAAACTGATTTCTATTCACGTCAATGCCATGATCTCTCCATATGCATATAGGAGGTCTCAGTTACAAGTTCTTTTTAGCAGTGGAAAGTACATGGGGGCGATTTCTCTTGAAGCCTGCTCTTGTTTATGCTTTCTTAAATATAGGTCTGTATAGTTCTTTGTGGAGAACCATTTAAATAATATTTCCATAAGCATAACAACTAAAATATTTTCCAAGTAAATGAAGGAAGTGCATGCTAATCTTTATTGTTGCAGAAGGAACCAAATGCACACTATGTTTCCGCTGCTTTCTAGACCTTTTCATTCTAACCTGAACACATAGTCCTGTGAAGGAATGTGTAATGAGATCACTTTAATGAGTTAAACAGAAGAATAAGTAAATACAGTATTTTATAATTGTACTCTTCAAGCAGAAAGGAAAATGTATTTCTTACTGTAAGGAGAAAATACTGTTTGTGGTTGACCAATATATGTGCATTGCTTTCATTTAGAGCAATACGCTAAAAATTTGTTGCTCTGCATGCTTTCTAGATTAATCAAAGTAAATTTCAAGCCAAGATAGTTTAGATAGTACTAATATAGTCTATTGTCCAAACACTGTAAAAAGGTAAAATGATATTTTTCTGTGCCACAGAGTATCATTTCTGTGAGCACATAGTTATACACAATGGAAAATGAGACTACTGAGGGAAAAGTCTCAAATATGTGTGTATGTATTAATCTGAAAACTTACTCTGGTATTCAAGACATTAATTTTTTGCTTTTACTCCAAGTTTTTTTCCTATGGTTATTCTGGCTGAAGGGTTTGTTCTTCTTGAGTTGTGTGTGGTTTTTATTGTGCTTTGCTGAAGGAAGTACGAAAGACATGAATGGTTATGTTCAGGAGCAGAAAAATCAAAATGAACTACGGAAGTTAGGTTGTTGTGACCTAATTAGGTCTGAGTCTTCCCTCCAAAAGTACGCTGAATTGAAACTAAGTATCTGTTGTGGTTTATAAGGATTCTCGCAGAGAAATAGTGTGGTGACAATTCCTGGGAAGATTTTCACTAATATTTTGCTTAAATACCTAATGTTATGATACATTTTTAACATGTATTTTTTTCCTACTTTGCATACAAATGAAACTAATTTGCTGTTCAAAAATTATTAGTATTGTAATATAATGTATTTCATCTGCCAAGTGAGAATTTCATAATGTACTTTCTCTCTTGTTTTGTAGCAATATTGTTTGATTCCCTACCGCCTTGTTCCCATTCATTTCCTAAATTATGTGCTTCTCGCCTCTATGTAATATCTCAGCACTTAATTGCAGATAATGTTTTTCTTCTTTATGTGAAAGGGAGTGATTTTGTATTGATTTCTGCTGTGTGTCTGTGGGCATGTATGCAAAGTTAGATCTAAATAGGCCAATGGTTACTCTTTCAGGAGGTCTGCATGCTGCTAGAAGAAGTTGTTGCTTCAAGGGTCAAACACTACTTGGAAGCGCCTAAACAACGTGGTCAATGGAAATCAATGGAACATGCACCATCTGGTCCTTTGTTTCTTACCGGTAAAATGAATTATTAACTTCTTGTGAAATAAAGTAAGATAAAGTGTGGTGGAAACTGCTGTTCTTTATTTTTTCCAGGAGAAATTTGCCATTGGGAAAGCCAGTAAGCCTGAAATAGCTGGTCTTTGGGTCTGAAATTACTTCAGCTATGTAATTGAAAAAATTAAGTGGGTTTGAATTTTCTAAGTTATTGAAAAATGAACATAACACTTGTATGTTATGTATGATAGTATGAGAGCCTATCATTAGAATTAAAAAGAATAAATGGTATAATCCTGGGTCCTCCAAATTGATGGAAATCTTGCTGGTTTGTTAAGTCTCCTTTCCACTTGAACATTTAGTTTAGAAGTTTTTAATTTGGGAATAATATCTTTACTTCTCCCTCTTCTAGACAATCTGTTCAGTCTTAAAAAGTTGCTATGATGTGATAGACGGCATTTGTCGTTTCACCAGTATTACTGCAGGTTTGGCAGTAGCGTTGATGACCTTGGGAGTAATTATTGTGCAGAAGAGAACAGTAGTAAGAGCATTTACCCAAGTGGAACATTTTTTTAATTATTATTATTTTTTGTATGTGAGGGTCATAAGACTAATAGGTGCGATTTCAGTACATGCATGTTTTAAACTAAAGATAATAGTATATTAAAGCACTATAGCTTGTGCTTTAATTTTAGATCAGCTTTGGGGGAAAATGGCTTGCCAGTTTTTGTCTAATGTTATTTCACTAGCTGTTCTGGTCATCATGGTGGGTTTTACAGTTGATAGGCTTATCTGTTGGTGTTATATCACACAAGCAATTTATTTTTAAACAGTTCTTAGGAAATAATGACTTTTTTTATTACCAGCCTGGAGCATGTTGTAAACTTGTCACGGAAAAGAAGGGCTGCAATAGTAAAGCCCTGTGTTGGCTATGGTTTCTCACATTTCCTTAAATATTTTGAAATAGATCTCTACTGAAATATGAATTCTGCAATGAATATAATTGCATACTTACAATATAGAATCAGTATACTGATACAAATTTTTTAATTCAATGTATATTAACAGTTCTAATTCTGAACAAATTTGTTGCCTCTCAAAAGGCTTTCAGTTATTGAAAAGGTATATTCCTATAGAATTCTAATTTATGGCTGCAGCTTTAAACACTATTATCAATATTAATGAGTGTTTTTAATAAAGAAAACATGGGTTAAATACTGTAGGGTTGGCTTATTATTGCAAAATTTTAGGCATATATGGGAGCCAGATTGTTACAGAATGACAGGAGGGGTTTTTTCCACCCACAAGAACACAATACCGCATAAGTAAAAAGTGCTTCAGGACACTAAAGGATTTTCAAACCCTTTTTTTCCTTGCAAGTTGTAACTACATTTTATCCCTTTAAAATATTATTAATGTTTATAAAACACATGAACTTTCAGATCCCTGTACTTTCCTGGTTTTGGGTGAACAAATAGAATTTTCTTAAAGTGAAAGCAGAGGGACATTACAGAGGGTGGGATCAGAATTTCTGAGACTTGTTGAGGTTTTTCTGTTTTCTTTTACTGTGATATTTTTTATTATTTGTTTTTTTTAAAGTTTCCTGCCTCAGTAAAAAGTAGGTTTTCAAAAACAATGATTTTGTAAGATAAAACTGTCAGACATAATAATTGTTTTTAAGCAACACTAATTTGAGGGTGTTAGTGAGATTTGAGAGTCTTGTATTTTCTTTTATATCGTGAACTTTTCAGTAAAAATACTGGTATGCTGTCCCAGGGTTGTGAACTGATCTTCTGCTTGACTCTTCCCCTTATTTCCTGAAAATGAAAAACTTAAGGATATGCATTTGAGGAGGTCATCAGTAATATCTGTGACAGTTTTAGATTAAAGAATATTTACTTTGGATGAGGCAGAATTACTGTTCCATCAGTTTTTGCAGTTAATCTCACTGTCATTAATTAACACTAAACAAATAAAGGAAGAAAACAGTCTGTGATAATGAACATTCAGGTTGAACTTCATTTCCAAATCTCTCTTTCCTCTTCTCTCAGCCTGCTTTGCTCAGGGCTGTAATTTGTAAGAAAGGAGTGCTTTGTTCAAGTCCAAGAATCAAGTTTATTCAAGTTACATTCAAGTCTGTTCTTACCTGAGAAGGAAATAACAGAATAGGTGGGTGTTCACTGAAGCAACTGAGACCTACCTCTAAGGGACTGACCCTTTTAGGTGAGCCACAAGTCTAATAGTCTTTAGCAGTTATCATCACTCAAATGTAGCTCCAAAACCTCTTGTGTTTTGCCTTCCTCTCTAGGATCACAGGTTCTGTTTGTGGAGTACAAAGATATGTTTTTGTGTTTTTTTTCACAAACAGATGAAGTGCAAGATAGCTGGCCAGTGTTTGGCTTACAGTGTTTTGTAGTATACAAAGAAATGTGCAAGCTTGGTATGTGGCTGGCTAACTACATACACATACTTTAGGTGCTGCTGGTGAAATGTTTAAGCTTGCAGCTATTGTTGCATTTGGAGGTTATTAAAAGTTTTTGAGCTCTTCAAACTGAATGTGGTTTCCTCAGAGTTATGCAAGTCTGTGTCTAGAGTTTCACTGCTGTAAAACCCCCACTATTGTAAGGAAAAGTGTATCTACAGAAGGAACATTAAGATGCTTATTAGCTGGTTATTTACTACTTCAAGTATCCCAGGTCAGCACTCCACCCCTATTTGAACTCGCATCTTTTCAGGTCAATTTTAATTAGTTCGCTCTCCATATTGCAGGATGTATTCAAAATTTATTAGAATCAGATTAGACCAGTATATTAGTAAGATTTTAGACTAGCTCTAATATCAAAACATCTTGTATCAGGATTTTCTCCAGAAATAGAAGCCAAGCTACCTTATTTTGATGAGCAGATCTCATCCTGCTGTCTAGATCTGTTGAGCAGAGATGAGTGTTGTTAAACTGGCTGCCATAACTATTTTGAAGAGAAAATTTTCACCTATGACAGTTTCTTTTCAGTAGTAATATTATATTGTGTTTAATATTATTTAATACCACCTTTCAGTTTTTTGGCACGATATAAATATCCATGCATGTTACTTGTTAATTTACATTTCTTTTTCATTTGAGTTACACCCACACAGCAGTGTGTGGTGGGTCGCATACCATCTCATTACGAAATCTGTGGGTGTTACACACAGGAGAAGAAAGAAAGAAAGAATGGAAAAATGAGAGAAAGTAGCCAAGACAAGCAAGTTCTTCCTATTCTTCCTTCTGTCTGAACAATTTCCCCACCCCTCCCAAATGACCAGTATGAATAA
>VYZW01048340.1:9441-41427 GCA_013401315.1 Balaeniceps rex | reverse complement strand
TTAAGTATCTCTTGTGAGATATCCAATTCCCCCATTTGGTATTTTTAATCTTTCCATAAAATAAAAGATGAGAAGTTTTCTTTAGTTTCTTTCACATGATTCTGTCTAGTAAGATGAAGGGAAATGAAAAATATGATGTTATGGACTTTAGCTTGACTATTTCAAAATTTGATCTTGATCCATGGAAACTCCTTGTTGTTTAAAAAGGGAGTTTAAACACTTTCATGCATATTTTAAAAAAAAAAAATCTCTTAGTGGGATCATAACCTAATCAATAATAAAGTCTTGGGAGTTTGCTTTACTTACAGATGCAATATGTGTGCATAGAACTGGCTGGAACAGTCAGTGTAGTATGTTGGTAGGAGAGAGTAAGATAAAGTTATCCCTAAGCTGTCTTCCCTGATTTGAAGAACTAGCGAGATGTGAACAGACCCTCAGCAAATGTTCTGGAGTATCTTTTTAATTCTTACCACTCTAACTTAAATGCTCCGCTCCAGACTGTTTTGTTGATCCAGAATTTCTACAGCACGAATTGGTCATAAACTCCAGTTCAGTACTTTGCCAAACTGGGGGAGTGTTTGAATTCCACCGAGAAGTTATTTCAAGTTTTTGGGACTTTAGAAGTAAAAGCTAAGGATCTGCACTTTGTGTGTGTGCTTTTCTCTATGCAATTCAGCAGCGAGTATGCTTGAACTCTAAACTAGACTACAAAAGACCACCCAGAAGACCTTCCATTGATATACTCCAGTGTATTCTGTCATGGGCTAAAAATGAGGCATATGTTTTGTTTTCCTCTGTATGTTGTTTGGGTTTGAATAATTTCATAATGTTGCATGCAAGTTCTTTTAAACGTTTAATCAGCTCACACCCTTGGTTTTCAGGGCCTATCTGTGTTTTATAAAAGCAGTTGACTATATGTTAACGGAGACTTTGTCGCTTTTCAGTGTTGCTGAATGTCACTGCGATTGACTTAGTCAAGACTTAACAATCCCCTGCTTTTATGCTGGTTTATGGTTTGGGTCAAGCTCTCATTCCTGAGCTCTGTCAAGACAAGTCAGGCTCAATGCCCTGCTTTCCCATTACTTGGAACCAGTTTTATGTCAGCCTGATACATATTTCTTTCACTCACTGCGACACTCTCTTTCTTCGGCTATCTTCAGCACTTTATTCTTTGCCTTTTCACTGCCTTTTAGGCTATTCTCTGTATCTCTGAAATAGACTGTCCTTAAACCAAGAGTTTCAAGGGATGTAGCCAGATACGAAATGACATTCTTATGTCCTACATCTTAGGAAAGATCATAATTAGATTGCTTTTGAGATATTCACAAGCACAAACCTTAGCATCAATTGCCGAGAGAACCAATTTGAAGCCTTCTGTGATGCATCTTGTAAGACCAAGGAAAAGGTGGATTAGGCAGTCTCTGTCAAATTAGCTGTAAGCATAAACTAATAAAAGATTTGAGAGCACTTCTAAGGAGTAGAGCTGAAATAAAACCGAAGAATATTGATATGTAATTTTATATTTTCTAGAATCTATTTAGAAACTGGTGTTTCTGTGGTCGTATCTAAAAATCAGGCTGCAGGCAGTAGTAATCATTTTGGAAGAAGGGAAATCTCTGTTAAAGAAACAATACAGCAAGTTATTGAAAAATACATAAGCAAATTGGAAGTCTCAAGGAAAAGATGGAAGAATAGCCTGGCTGATTAATGCTAAGTTTAAACATAAAAACACTGTTTCCTGTTTTGCCAAACTGTGTTTGTAATCTTGAATAGTTTTATCTTGAAAGAGAAGACAGTTTTGGGAACATGGCAAAAGAGCAAACCCAGGGAAATATATAAGAGCTCTGGAGAGATTAGTCATCTCTGTCAATGACGACATTTTCTTGATGATTATTATGTAGAGAGCTAAAATGGAAAATTGGAAATGGGTTATCTGAAGAAACAGTGGAAATGGAAATGGGTGGAAGGCTTATGGGAGGCTTGTGAGCATTTGAAAATGTGCTAACAATGGAGTATTCATTGATAACCACATCGGCTTTATACCAGAATCTATGAGAGGAAGCAGTTGTAGGGAAAGCATGAAGGAGGTTAAGCAAATTATGATACTAAAGTGGAAATTTGGAATTAACCGTTCATGTGCAATCAGAAAAGAAAGTGGGGAGTAGGAGATCCTGTCTTGATTAAAAAGATCTCAGGGTTTCCACTGAGCCTTGTTAAGTTAGAGAGAATATTGTACAAAACTAAAGATTCTTTTCCAAACAGAATATTACTCTTAAAACAAAACAAACAAAAAAACACCAAAAATGCCTCATAGGTACACAAGGAGAAGAAAAGTGCTGAAGATATGCCCAGTGCATTTTAAATCCCCAACAGAGAAATAAAAGCAAACAATTTCATCTTCATACATGTCTGATTTTATAAATTGTGTCATTGTAGCATACTTCAGGTACATTAGAGAATTCTCTTTCTTAAAACTCCTAAGAGCATGAATGACATGATTTGCTTGGATTTTGATTTTGCTGGGAAGAGGCTTCTGGTTCTTTCCTGAAAACATGTACACTTCGCTGTAATTAACAGGAGACTTTTAACATTAGAGTATATGCTGCTGGAATAGTGTGTCTGTTGGAAGGTAGAATTAAACCTTTTTTCAGATAGCAGCAATTTGTAAAGATTAGTAGAAGACTACATGGAATTTATGTATCTTAAATACTTTAAAGACTGTTTTATTATTAAGTGATATCAGATTGGGTAGGGGAAGAAGGAAGCACTGTGAAATACAGTTGCACAATTCACACTGTATAAGTGCTAATCTTGGCATGGAACTGTGTGTGTATATATATAATATCACAGTTAAACTGCTGTAATCGTGGGCTACTACTGAAAAGGTCAGTCCACATCCCCTCTAGTTCCAGCTACGTATTCCTTTCCTTTCTGGTTACAATGGACCAAGTGATTCTTCAGTTGAGAATTAATTGATTCATTGACTTGATCCAGCAGAAAACAATTTATTTGTGAAGTTTCTCTGGTTTTTATTGGAGGATCAGTTTTCTGTCATGTCAGTTCACTGAACCAGCTCATCCTGTACCGACACAGTTGCCAGTTGTGACACAAAAAATGTTGCAGGAGCATGCAGCCAGGATTTGGATGAAGAGAGCAGGACCACCCCTTTAGGTAGCAGCTGATAGTTACCCCAGTTTGGAAGTAACATCAAAACACACATTGGGGGAGAGAATTGGGGGGAAAAAAGTAAAACCTGTGTGTTTAGATGAAGGCAGTTTAATAGGACAGCAGAGAAAGAGAAAGTAATAATAATAAAAGAATGTACAAAACAAGTGTAATTGCTCACCACCCGCCGACCGATGCCCAGCCAGTCCCCGAGCAGTGATCGCTGTCCCCCAGCCAACTCCCCCCAGTTTATATACTGAGCATGATGTCATATGGTGTGGAACATCCCTTCGGTCAGTTTGGGTCAGCTGTCCTGGCTGTGCCCCCTCCCAGCTTCTTGTGCACCTGGCAGAGCATGGGAAGCTGAAAAAGTCCTTGGCTAGTATAAACACTACTTGGCAACAACTAAAACATCAGTGTGTTATCACATTATTCTCATGCTAAATCCAAACCACAGCACTATGCCAGCTACTAGGAAGAAAATTAACTCTATCCCAGCCGAAACCAGGACAATGTTACATTTGTTCTAATAGTTGTCTTGTTGATGGTTTTTGATTTCATTATCCTTCTTTAAATTTCATAAAATCTATTTCCATGTGTTTTCAGATAATATGCTTAATTCTTTTCAGTCATTATAGGAAACATAGCTAGAGGAAAACAACTTAATGTTAAGCTGTAGTTTGGTAACTTGTACGAACAGGGTTCACTACTTTTTTCCAGAAAGGGAGAGAGGGGAGACTGCAGACTAATGAACTCTATCCAAATACCACATAGTGGAACAGGCAAAGAATTGCTTTTCTCTTTGGTGAGTTTTCACTTTTGACGCTTCAAGCTTCTGTCACTTTTTTCTACTCATCCTTCATATTCTGCTCAAGCTGATGCAAGACTGATGATAGCGAAACATGCAGTCCGTCCTGCCTTCTCTTACCCATGTATTCTTGTCCTCAGTGTCTGTCAGTACTGCCATGTGTGGGGAGCTGGGTTAATCCATTGATCCCTCTGAAAACAAGGGGGGTTTTTTTGGTTTGGATTTTTTTTGTTGTTTGCATGGTTAGCTTTCAGCTGGATCACTTTGGTCAGACTCTCACTGCGTGGCTGCATAAATGCTCGTGTTGATACAGAGACTTGGCAAGACCACGTGTCGAGTAAGGGTGAGACTTCCCTTTCAATGTTCAGATAGCTTTAAATTAGCTTGAATCATAAGACTGCTCTCTCTGAGAAACTACATCACAAAGTAATGATACTAACATCTTTGACTTGGTCATAAAGAAGAAAGCTGCGGCAGTTTTACAATATTCCCTTTTGTCCCAGCTGTCTGCCTCTTCTCCTTGGAGATTACCACTCCTACAGCAGAGTTTGCCAAAAGGGCTGTGTGCCTGCATCTCATCTTGCTGCATATCACAGTCTTGTGGATTCATGCAAATCAAACTTCCCTGGTTTTTAAGCTAGTGCATTGAATTGCGGGTGGGAGCAGCTGGGGCGTGTGTCTGCACTCCCTCCTACCAACCCTGCAGTGGGGGTAGGAACCTCCTGCAAAAGGGGAGGGAGGATACCTGAGAGCAGTAATGCTGTGAATTGCCTCAGTGAGATTTGTCTGAACTTGTCTTGGTTTCTTCTTATAGCTTACAAACTGACTGATTTATTTTCTGCATGGCAAAAGTCTAATAGCTGTCTGCCGTTTGCTATATTAATGACCCAGAGAAGTGGACAAATGATGAAATGAAAGCTGACACAATTATTTCAATTAGTCAAGACTGGAGAAGGCTGTGGAGAATTTCAGAGAAACCTCCCAGAGATGGGTAGAGGGGCATTAGGACTGTAAATGAAAATCATCTGTTGATAAATGCACAGTATTTTTACTGAAAAGAGCAATTACAGTCTTCATGCATACTGCTGAGTGAAGTAACTGCGCGATCTCTGGAAAAAGGCCAAAATACTGCTACAAGGAACTGATTTGCAAAATCTTTGTTCCATAGTATTATTTATCTGAAAAGCAGACAGAATATTAGAGTATATATGGAATGAAAGAAAAAGTAATACTTAAATTGTCTTAAAGCCAGTAAATTGAATGCATCTTCAGTAAAGATTACGCACCTCTCACTGTGCAAAATCCAGATGAGGGATAGCAGAAATACAAAAGGTCCTGTAAGTGCAGTATAAATGATTAAGCACATAAAACAATTTCCGTATGAAGCAATCTTCAAAAAGTAGGGACAAATTGAGTAATCTTTTACTGATTTTAGTAGTTGCTTCTTATGTGAGTGCTCCAGTTGATTTAAATGTAACTACTTAGCAGCATTCACAAGATCTCATTTGTCAAAGCTTTGTGGTTATTTAAGATATTATCATCTGTCATCATCCTTTCACCTCCCTCATTTTCCTCTCCCTTCTCACCATTTTGCTGTCACAGCTTATGCTGGTGGTTAATGCGGATTTGAGCTAAGATTCTGGACTTTGCGCTGAATGATGTTCTTTCCTCTCTACAGACTTTGAGAGGATGGGCACCTCCAGCAAAGGTGCAGGGTGGAAGGCTGGCAGGGGTGATGTTTAATGCTACAGTGAGCTAGAGGTTTTATTTATCTGCTGTGCATCTGCGAGATTTTGATGACTCTAGGACTTAAAAAGGTTTAAATTACATCAGGTTTTGATAATAATTCTCTAATTTCCTGTTGGGCAAAGAATAGTTGACAGATTTTTTTTTTTTTTAATTGTTTTAAAGAGCAATCTGTTCCTCAGCCTTCAGCAGAAATCTGTTACGACTAACAGGAATTTCATAACTTGACTGAACAGTAAGCTGAAATATATGATGGTAAAGTTCACGGAAGGATTTTTGAAGAATTTGTAATGATTTGAAATTATTTGGAGGGACGGATCCCCAGTATGAGCTCAGAAATCTTGGGGGCATTGGGGGTGGTGGTGGTAGTGTTTGTTTTGGAAACCAAGCTAAAACATTGACTAAATTGTTGAACAGTAATTATCTCCTGGGCTGTGCAGTTCTGCCTATTTTACATATTTTGCTTCTGTATAACCAGCAAGATTAAGAGTATTAGTTATTCTTTCCAAGATCTCCTACAGTTGTTAAACACTATTGTAATTGCATAAAGAGAACAGTTGTCTTTTAAAATTGATGTATTCTTTCCCAGATTTTTCTTCCGTAAGAATTGAAGTTTTAAGTATATGAATCATGTTGTTGTATACATCATGTACTCTAAGTAGTATTCTGTTATGTCATGTAACCCATGCTATATCTGGAAGGATAAATACAAAGTTTACTTCAGTATTGCTGATAGGTGTTTAGACATCTGTACTTGTTGACTCTGATATCCTTCTAGATTTGGTAGGCAGATAGAGGATCCTCATTTCAGACTCTTAAAAGCTGTAGTACAGGATTACAGGAGTGCCTTGCTTTTTCAGATACTCATGTGACAATTGAATAGTAGATTCCTTCCCTCATGGTTTGTAGGTTGGGGAAAGGGGTCAAGCTCCCCATGAAATTGCTATCTTCTTATTTTATAAAGAAGTCTTCAAAATATAAAACATGTATACCTTGCATGCATGTCCTCTTTCATAACTACTGGAGGCAGGAACCTTAAAATTGATGGGAAAGGCTAGCTAAAGATGCATGCTTTTAAGACATTGGTTTTCTTAAAAAAAAAAAAAAAAAAGAAATTCAGCATTAATACGCTTTGGTTTTCTTCAGTGTCATTGAGAGAAGTTATTTTGGTTCAAAAGCTATTGTCTTTTCCTCCGTTTCTTATCGGTGGACGCTTTCTCTGAAGATAGAATCTGAGTCTTGTAGCATCAGTATATAAAATCAGAATGATTAATAGCTCAATTACTTCACATTAATTTTAACGCTTTTTGCCTTCAAGCAAATACACACAGCATGTATCACGTGCTTCTCAGGATGTAAATAAATAGTTTGCTTCAGGAGCACCTTCTGTGGCTTTAGGAAGTGTTATGTATGTTCTTGCTATCTGTGTTACAGATGTGTATCAATTTTTAAAAAGGACCCCCTGCAACTCCAGGGTTTTTTATGAAGTATCACATTTTACTTGGTTTATGCCATTTACTGCTTATTAGGAATTTTTCTATTTTGTATTATCTAGCAAGTGTTCAAATGCAAATCTAGAGAACTCTGAACTCCCTACATTCAGAATAGTCGGGGATTCCTGTTATATGTAAAATATGATTAAAATCCAAACAAAAGACTTCAAAAGCAAGAAGGCATTTTCCTCGTAGAAGTCATGTGCTCTAAGCTAATCTGATGATGCTTTGGGGACCTTTGGAGTGTTTGGAATTGCCAGGACTTACGTATTGAGTGGGAAGCCCGGATTCACACCTTGTATTTTGAGAAAGTGGAATGTGTATTACAGGGGCTTGTAACAGATTGGGCCAATTCTTGGACTAAATAGTACAGACCATAGGAACTCTGGATGAGCAAAAACCTAACAGTTAAGATCCATGATGTCAAATCAAAATGAATTTTGATAGTAGGTAATGAAGACCGTACTGATCCAAGAGTTAGATATTGCTTTCTGTGCTAGGCCACAGGTAGGTTATACAGCTCTGTTCCTCACTGGAGAGATGCAGTTTTCTCTGGTTGTTTCTCCAATTTCTATCTTGAAAAGAATGTATTTTTTAAAACCACCAGCATTCCTTAAAAATACCTATTTCAGATGAAAAATCAGTACTCCCATGTGTAACATGGAACGATCCCCCAATGTTTTTTAGTGGAACTTACTGACATATAGAGCAGAACAGTCCCTTTTAAAATATAGACCAATATTCCGCAAGTCCAATCAAGGAACTGTATTTCAGGTTGAGAATAATATCCATTTCTGTACTTGGAAAACTTCTATGAATATTTTATGATATGGTAAGAGTTCATAAGTAGAATTGCTAGGACAGATGCATCGCTACATTGGAAACACTGGAAAATTTGCATTGTGAAATTGTGGGAAGCTTTTCCTTCATGTGGGATGGGAGAGGGCAGAAGACTAGACCCGAAGTCCTGTCTCTGTTGATTTTCTATCAGTTAGATTATAGTATCTGATTCATCCTTCACTGACAAGCCGCCTCACTTGCTTTAGGAGCCCTTTTCTGTTTATCAGATTGGAAGGAGTCCTGTCTGACCTCTCTGATATACCAGTCATCTATTAGAACAGTTCTGAAACCTAAAGGTTATCTTGGATTGTTGAGCTCATGATACTGCTTAGAGTGGCATTAAGAGAAATCATGCAATTGCAAGCTCAAATAAAGCTCCCCTAAGTAAGTGTTTCTGTCTGATTCGTTTTACTAATTTTAGTTTTATTCACTTGTGTGTGCCTGGGATAATACTTTATTTCATTGCTTCGTCTACGTTGTTATATTCAGAGTCCCCTCCCGTATGCCACTCTGATACTAGATTTGATTTATTGGACCCATTCATGTTTTCTATTAAGTACTTTTGATGAGCAAGTTGAGCCACATTGATAAATGCAATTCAGAGACAATGTGTGGTTTTAATTGTGGGGGGTTTTTTGTTAACCAGACATGAAATTGAATTATCCCTTAGTGTTACTTTATTGGTACAAAAGCATGTGCAACTGTTATCCTGAGCATAGTAAGAGACAACTAGAAAGTATGAAACCAAACGAGAGGCAGGAAGGGGGGCAGCATTGTGCACTTTGGAAATTTTTCTTTCTGCCTAGCATCCCAAACCCTAGACTGAAAAAAAAAATTAGTATTTGTATGAGTATTATTGTCAGGCTGAAAAGGCCAAACCTTTCAGTCTTCTTCGGGATAATAAGTTGTAAGGATTCTTCACAAGTGCACATCCGTGAGTAGTTCTTTTACAGGTATTTAATGCCGTATTGCTGCATTCAGCTGTCCTGGAGAGAGCTGCAGATGGCAGTCACCACTTTTACATTTTTGAGGATTTCTTTGTCAGTTTGAGTGAGATAGTAAGTTGAGTAAGATAGTAAAAGAATGATTTTTCAATTTGATAAGCCTTAAAACAAGTATATTGTGTGCCTAACAGTCATGTTTCTCTAGGTCTTAACAGAGTTTTTTTTCCCAGGCGTCTCTTTGGATAAGTACTAAAGATCTTAAAATCAAGTTTTGAGAAGCCGGTATTATGAGCAGGTAGGGTAGCAAGACTTTGTAAGCTTCACTTCAGCAGGCCCTTCTTTGCTGAGTTTTAGTGACAAAAAGGAGTGAGCTTACCCTAGGATTTTAAGAGCACATATTTCTAATAGAACTTGGCAGTTCAAGGGCTAAAGAAGCATTTTAATCTTTTGTGCCCACCCAGTCTCTATACAAATGTAAATATGTCTGTCTTTAACAATTTGCCAAGAAATGTGGTTTTAATTTGTTAGCAGCAATCCCACTCCCTGCAGCTCTTTCAGAGTCAAGTCACAAGTCTGGCGGTGCTTTGACGTTTTTCTCTGTCATGGTGTCATTGTTTATATGATGTCTGTTTCTGCTGTCCTCCTTTTTATGCCTGGAATATTTTTCTTTAATTATTTCACTGCCTAAAAGGAATTTGGGATTACTAGACAGGATGAGAGCAGATTAGCTTTTTTTCTTTCTTTAACAAGTCCTGAAGTTCCCATAGGAAATAAATAGTATTCCCAAAACAGACAGTGTTTTTTTTATTTTTTTTTAATTAACTAAAATTATTAAGCCTAATAAAGAAAATAAAGGAAGTATCACCAAGAACGGCTGAGTGTCTTAGTATATGGAGTGCCCATTGTTGTTATTTATGACTCTCTTTGCCTTCTATTGTGGACTTATTCCAGCCTTAGGGAGTTTACATCACTCCTAATAGCAAAAGGCTCTCTGGTTCCCACAGAGTCTTTCAAAGACTGACTCATATGCCTTATGTTAATTGTTCAGCTCTCAAAATACAGCACTTACAGGGTGTGGTTCCAAGGGGAAAATCTACTGTACTTAGAGGGCATGTTCAGAAGTGTTTCACATATAAATCATTTTGATTTTTAATTTTTTTTAATGCCTTAACCCTTTTCTTTCACTACTTTATGTGATAAGTTATTTGAAAACAAAATAAAAGGCTGCCGATGCCGTAGTGAGGGAATGCGTTAGCCCTTCAACTCTGGACCATTAACTCCAATCTGACTCAACTCACAAGTGACATGGCTTAGTCATCTTTGCCTCTCTCCAGGGTCTGCTTTTCACACCCTGGTGTGACGGTACACTCCAGGCAACGATCATGCACTGCTCATAATTGGATGCAAGTTAGAACTGAGGTTTATTGTTTATCTGCACTAGTGAGTATGTGTGGACGGGAATTGTCCCCAGTCCTCCTCTGGATTTTGTGCAAAGTGCTACTTTCCACAATGCGGACTGGTGATCCTGTCCCAGTGTGCCATGTCGATGTCCTCAGCTGAGGACTGAAGAAGATCTAACAGAATTAGCCTTACCATAAAGCAGAATAAGGAAAGGCCAAGCAGCTTCTGCTTGTGCTGCTGTTCTCTGCCTAATAAGAGTGCTCTCCAGCTGCTTTGATGCAGAATGATTGTGCAAGATCCTTCAGTCTGAGTTGTGTGAATGTTACTGGAAATCGGAATAGTTTCTACAGACTTTACAGTTAAGAGCCTGTGCTTCTCTTAAAATTAGCAAAGCTCTTGAGTGGTTAATGATATTCCCTTCTTTAGTAGTTTACAAAATATGAAAATGCATTTGGTCAAGTTAGGGGAGTCCATACCTCTAACAGAATAAAAGCAGCAATTAATCCCTCGGATTAAACTAGTTAGGCTTGATTTCTGAGGTTGAAATCACATTGCATGTATGTCCCATGTGTTTTCTGCCTGCTGTAAACATGCGTGTTGCAGCATTAGTGGACAGAACTCCATGCATCTATCAAAACACACAAAAATGTTTGCGTAATTTGCCTCTGAAAGGAAGGCTCAAAACAGCTGTAGTTTTTTAAACTGTTGAAATGGCTTTATTTCTTTGCCTGACTACCCTCTTTCTGCTTACAAAACAGGAAGTTGTTTTCACTGGCTTATTCTTCTGGCAAGAGCGGTGAGGTTTTACCCTCTCTCCTTTAAAATAGAAATAAATATAAAAATGGGCAGGGCTTAATCCCCTATAAGTGACAGGTTCCTGAGGGGTGTTCCAGGCAGCGGTCATGTACACGCTTTGGCCTTGCGCCTACGCGGTCTTTCTCTACTTTCTTCAGTTCTTTCGCACCGCCTGGCTCCGGCGTGCTAGCTTCACAGTGCGGAGCAAGAAATGGTATAAATAAGCACTCCCTACATTTGATGAGCCTCAGTCAGAAGTTGCGTCACGCAGGCTGATGAAGAAAAACGCTATCAAAGAAAAGGCGATGCACAAAGCCTCTTCTCTTCTTGACTTTGCCATATTTTTTTCTCTCCTCTCCATAGCCTCAGAGATAATACTTTTTTGAAGTATGTGGTAGTTAATAGTGAAGTCAGAAAATGGCCCTTCTCTCATTGAGATTGTTTCATTGTGAAAGGAAATGCTCACAGCTTGAAGAAAAAGAGCATTTTCCTTCCCTCACTCTCGCCCCAATCTCGTATTATATAAAACCATGGCGCTGCTGTTAGCTGAGACCAGAAAGAATTCCCCTGTTGTCCTGTAGTAGCCAACCACTACAAGCTGTGAGCGTTTGGATGTTAGTATTAAAAGTTTTAACCCTTGCCTTCTTAAATGAGCAAATAACGCTCTGTATATTTTTTTGTAAGTATGGAAAATTATGGGAATTCTTCTGAGAGTAAGTGTATAGACCACTGCGCCAGTCAGTCTCTTCAGAAAAAAAACTGACAAACATGCTCCTGTCTGCAAGAGAGATTCCTGGCATTTGTCACAGTTTGAGCCACAAAGATGTCAAATATTTGCCAACAGTTTCCTCAGACGGTTTGGAAAGCTACATCCTTTACATTACACTCTTGTTTGTTTGCGGTGTATTTTAGCATATGAAATATGTTTGTTGGGAGTCTGAAAGGGGAGGGAACTGACTAGACTCTCAAATATTAAAAGATTAAAAATAATTCTGTTTCTCTTAGACTGCTCAGATCAAAATAATAAAGAACATATGTAAGTCTTAGTATTAGAAATGGAGTTTTATGTTGAATAATCATAGCTTGATGTGTCACGTTTTAAACCTGTATTTTCTTTTGGAGCAGAAAGAAGAACTTTCCAATGGGACGTCTGAATATTTCACTGAATCTGCTGAGAACAAGAATCGTAAGATTAGTCTGAATGAACAAGTAAAGCAAGACATCTTGAAAGAAATGTACGTCACTGTTCTTTCTAAGGTGTTAAATTTATAATCTGGTAAAATTTGGGTAAATAGAATCTAGTCTATGTAATAGAATTTCAAATAATATAAACTCCTTTACAAAAGATTATTTTAAATTACTAAAAGACTGCTACTCTAGTGTGGATAAGCACATAAAACGATGGTTGTTGTTTTGTACGGCAAGAAAGAAGTTATTTCAACCCACGTAGATATCTCACATAGCACTAGGCAGAATCAAAACAGGGTGTTTTTTTCCTTGAATGAAGCTCTGAGCCAAAATAAATATGTGATGTTTGAATCTGGTGAAAAACACTTTGCAAATATATTTTTTTTGTTCATTTTGAGAGTCTGCAGTGTACCGCGACATTAGTCTCGATCTTTGGTCACAAAGTGTGTCCCTGGTGTAGTGGATGGGGAGGGTTAGTTGGGCAGCTGAACTTTTTACTGGTCCTCTGCTGTACCAGGATGCCACTCGTACTTGCGCAAGCTGCCAGTAGCCCCAAATCAACTTTGGAATCGGAGATTTGCTGTGAACCCTGGCAACTTTTCTTTTTACCCAGGTTGTCTCATCTGTGGTGTCGTTAGAAATGAGATTAGATTTGGAGGTATGCCAGCTCTGCCTATTTTGGAAGAGCCCTCTTTCTGAAGAGCTAGATATGCCGACCTGGGAATTGCTTGGCATCAGCAGAGCAGCAGAAAGCGGTCTCAGCATGGGACAATCTATAGTAATGTCTTTCGCCTCAAAATCTTGCATAGGCAGCTTCAGTGCTTGTGCATAGAGTTCATCTTACAGCCTATGCGAAATCTACATTTGTAGGTAACACGCTGCTGAGGAGTGTTTATGTACTGACACTCCATCAGGTCCCTTGTGATCCTGTTTTCCTGTATAATTCCTTTCAGAATATCATCTACTTGCATTACCTAAGTCCTTCCCAGATGAATGGGCTTGATACTAGATGAGTAGTGGTTAACTTTAAAGTAATGCTTTGAAATGTCCTGGGAAAAATTCCAGAGGAACATTCTAAAATAGAGATTAGAAACTCTCACAGAGAGACGCACACGCTGCCTCTCCCCGCCTGCCCCCCTCTATTCTTTAGATATGCATTATGCATGTGAATATATGGGAATGGTTTGAAATCATTTAGGCACTTATGAAACACTATTATATCTAGCCAGTTCGGGAAGGAGTTCAATATACTTATGCTGTGTTGACCTTTAACATCTGTAATGAATCCAGTTCTGCCTCTTGGAATAGAATGTGAACTCCTTCATGGCTTAGTCGTTAATAAATAGGGTTCCCCTACTGCAGTGGAAAATCAGATGGATAACACTTGATATTATCCACACTAGACAAACATTACTGCTTGTCAAGATGATATACAGGGTTTTTTTTCCACATTCAATCTAGGTTGCCCTAGTGGTGTTTCAGAGTTTGTAAGAAGGGCAGATTGAGGCAGTGAAGATTCTTTTTTAGTTAAAAAACAAAATTCCTTTTTATTGCAGTGTGAAAAGGACAAAACCAAGGAAAAGTAGCACAAGCAAACCTCAAATCAGCAAGGACTCCGAGAAAGTGTATCTTGGCTCAGTGGACTCGCAGACAGGGAACAGAAAGAACAACTGTCAAACTTCTCTCGGTCCTCAATCTGAAGTGAAATGTAGGAGTACAGGACTGCTAAAGGATTGCATAAATACAGCTGAGAGCAACTTGGAGCTTCCTGTTTTAGAGCTGGAAAATTATGTTAATCAGAGACAGCCAGATGATGTTAGCAGCCAGCAAAAATCTCACTCTGTGGAGTTGCTGAAGTCGAGTCTTCTAAGCGAGAACCCTCCTTGTAGCTCTGAGTCAGCACTGCTAGGTCCAAAACAAAGGCAAAAAGCGACCAAAACACAGCCTGAACAGAAGAGCTGTGGTTCGGAAGAAAAGTTAGAGCATTTCAAAAAAGTATCCTCTGAAGGGGCTCCTTTAATTCCTAGCAATACAGAAATGAGTAAATGTGATGGTGATTGTTTAGGTCCATTGCTGGAGGAGAAGACCCCACTTAATTCCGAGTTGTTTTCTAAACAAGACTTGACAAAGACTGCATCTGGTGAGGAGTCACTAACTTTGGGAAAAAACTTCTCCCATCCTCTTTCTGTGAGCAACAGTATAGTGCAGACAAACACAAATGAGCCAAGTGCAACCACTGAAGAATCGCCTGTGATGCCATCATCTTGTTTAGAGCTGCAGCCTGTGTCTTCAGAGAAGCTTACCCAAAAGAGAAAAAAAGAAGTTGAAAATGGTCTCAGGAAGTTAAAACTGCGAAGGCTTAAGAAGTCATGAAGTCTGAAATATTACCTTGATGGCATCGGTGGACAGCCAAATTTGTGTTTGGAAAGCGTATGCAAAAAGTAGGAAGTAATTCAAAATAATGAAAAATAATAAAAATACAAAGTCAAAATTAGATAAAACTTTTTAAGACAATTTAGTTAATTAAGTATTTTAGTCATTTGGAGCTGTAATGAAGATAATACTGTTAAGTCTTTAGGAATTAGACGTAAATATTGTACAAACCAGTGTTGTATTTATAGAAAGAAAAATCTCATAAAATAATATTTACTAAGCAAAATTTTAGATCTATGTATGTTTTAGTACTATTAAAAAGTCATAGCAGCTGATGACAGCAAAAGTTAAAGCCACTTTTGTGATCTGTTAGCAGCTGCAGTTATTCAGTGTTTTGCTCATTTCTGAGCACATAGTTTATTTTAGTAAAAAGGAATCCTTTCTCTCTCCGAGTTAAGAAGTTCATGGTTTATTCACATGATCGTTACAACAGTAAGGCGAATTGAGGTTCTTTCAAATAAATCTTTACCTGGGATTTAATGTTGCTGATAATTTCAGGCCCACCTTTTCAGTGGGGTTTCAAAATAACTATAGTTTGTGCTTGTGCAGTTTTGATGTGAACACGTATTTCTAACCCGAATTGTGGATAAAAGCGATCATGCATTCAGTCTTTGGAAAAATGAAGATCGGGTTTATATATGCAGTCACCTGGATGTACAAACGTTGCTATTGGGAAAAGTTCGTACATAAACGTGTGTATACATCTTCATGCATTCCTCTTTCAAAATCAGGCCTTGTTTGTGTGCAAGGACTGTTTTTCATGTGTTAGCAATACCCAAGTTATTTCTTATTTTAAGATGGAGGTAACTTTTAATTGCACAGTGCTTTTTAATACTGCTTTGGTAACTTCTATGCTAATGCACTAAGGAAATGTAACTTCTTATTTCATGCTTATCTTTTTAAAATGTTTAAAATAAAATTATAAGCAATTTTCTTTCATTATTCTCTCAAAATCAGCATGACCACAGACATTTTACGTGAAGCAATTTTGAAAAATCTTACTGACGTATACTTACAACTGTGGATATATCCTCATTTAGGTTAATAAGACGACTCACATCCATAAGCATTAGAGTTGGTAGTGTAATGCAGGTCTTTATCAGAGTTAGCAACTCGGCAGTTGACAGCAAGACACTGTCAATTGAACAGCATCTTTCTGCTATAAACAACTTGGGCTTTTGTGATAAGTCAAAAAGATGCTTGCTAGAAGACATTTTCTTTTTTTTCTTTCAGCCTGTTTGCGTGATGTTTCTCACAAGTGCTTTGCAATAAGGTTGCTAATGCTTACTGATCTTCAGGCTCTGCAAAAAGCTCTCTCCTAGTAACGAGTAAAACGGAGGCTGCAAATGAACCCGGGTTTGGAGGAGGGATGGCCTGAGGTATGTTTACTTTTTTGTACAGGCTCGAGATACTGGGCCAGGAAGGGAGTAAAAAGCACCTTTTTGATGGACTTGCAAGAGGTATAAGGACGTTTAATTAAGTATTTATCAGAAAAATAACAGTAATTAAGATAGAATCATTTAATAGTTTATATTAAAGTTCTAGCGTGTATTTTCCAGATGGCTTCTTTAAGTGCTTACAGTGAACAGACTGATAAAAAGCACATATTCTAGACTGCAGGTTTAACTTTCCATTATTTCTGCTTTGCTTTTGCTTGGATCTCTCTGAATTTCCCATGATGTTCTCGGTTGTAGCAGATACCTACAGGAGAGGTTTATATGATTATGCAGTAACATACACACGTTGAGTTTACAAAATCACTTTGGTTACTTCTTTTCATTTCATTCCAGTTAGGAAAAAGACCTTATGCTTGCTTTTGCAAACTGGCAAACACACTGATTGTGTCTGTGAAAATTATGGATGGTCTTGAGCAAGTACGCCCCAAACTATTACTGCTAGCAGTTTGGGATTCTGAAGCTTCCCTTCTTCTTGCCTTTCTCCTCTCCAAACACATTTAACTCAAGTATTAGAAACCAGAGGGCAACCGCATACAGTTTGTATCATCGCATACCGTTATTTTATGTAGTTCAACCTTATAGTTACAGTTTAGTTTTAATCTTAACTGAATAACATACCTGCATGCACCCTTACAAATGAACGTCATACGTTTATAGGGGGCTTGGGTAGATTAAATCATTGTCTATGTAGCTAAGAACCCTTGATTTTTCCTTTAGGATATTTTGTTATGTTACTTCCAATGCTGTTTCCCATCACCTCACTGATAGCATGGCAACATCCTCCTTTTGAAACAGTGATCTTGTAACAATAAGAAATGTAGGGCTAGATCGATTAAAGGTGTTAGAGCCTAGAGAGTCAGAACGGGTACAAGTGGACTTTCTCAAAAGTGCATAGTTGCATCGTTCTTACTGTAACTACTGACTTGCAAGGTTCCTAGGCTCTTTGTAGCTGTGTATTTAGAGTTTAGTTACTTTAAAAAGTTGTCTCTTGGATCCTCTCAGAAATGCAGTTATTCAGAGAAAAAGCTTTGAATTCATGGTCATTTCTGGGTTTTAGGTGGTGTCGCTGCTCAAAACTGTTCTTTCTTTTTCTCTGTGCAGTAGAACTATTACAAAAGTTTCCCTTTTGCAAACCTCACAGGTCCTTTACGTGATGCTGTGACATCCAGGCTGTATTGTACGTCCCTGTTATCTCTGTGCTTTAAGCCCAAAGTCATCTTCTCAGTCCTTGCGTTTTTCTTTATCGACAATCCACCTGCACCCAGATGGCTGGCAGAGGTNGTAAAATTAGCAGTTTGCAAATCTTGGCTGTGGCTTTCTATTACCAATTTGCGTCTGAGCAACATTAGCACACCTTTCTGTTAAAAGTAATAAATACTTGAGGCTCTGTTCTGTTCTGAAACTGCCATTGAAGCACAGAAACAATGTCTTTGGTTCATTTTTTTCTTTTGGGTTTGTCTGTTATGTTGGTTTTTTTCATTTTCAGAGCTTCTTTGAACTCCTCTGAAACGTGTAGATCTGAGACTGGCTAAAAGCCCACAATGCAGAGGTCACATTGAAAAATACATGTTTGTCTTAAAGAGAAATAACTGTCTATTCCAAACCAGCCAGCTTTGGGTTTTGTTTTTTTGTTGGGATTTTTTTTTTTTTTAATGAATCATCTGGTTAATTTGGTCTGTGCTGTTTGCTGATAGTGAAACAGTCCTTTCCTAGCCAAACTCTTTCTAATGTGTACAGACTATCGTTTCCGTTATTCTTTACATCAAAGCAGTTAAAAATATTTGTTTAGTGAACCTTTGTGTTTAAACACACATCAGAAGCTAGACCAGCCTTTTACATATTTATTTATAAAGAGGAAGCAGGCTGATGTAGAACCTCCCTTGCCCAGTGTTGATCAGTAGGAAGGCTTTAACTATCGCAAGAGTTATTTTGAGTAATAAGCTTTGCGCTAGTTCTGGTATTATCTGTCAGGTTGTAGCTCTGCACACCAGGGTGTAGAGCGTATGTTAGTGTGATATTGCCATTGCATAGCCGCAGTTCTGTGTTACGCTTGACTTGAATAGTTTCAAGAGCACCTGTTTCTAACAAAAAAGGAAAATTCTAAGACCAAAACTTTCCTTGCTACAGAAAGTTTTGACCAAGCGAGGTGTTAAGTAGCCTTCTGAAGGCGTTTGTTTTGTCAGTGTGAACTTCCTTCCCTCTCGCCACTCTGCACGTGGGTCGTGTTGGCTGAGTTTTAACTGACATTTTTGTATCATCGTCTCGCTGGCTTTTGACTGGAAAAATGCATTCTTTTATTAAGGAAAAAGATGGAGGAAAGAATTTTTTGTTTGCAATTGGAATAAGAAGGATGTAAAATGTAGTTAGGCTATCCCAGATTGCATGTTATGAGCAGTTATCTCCTTGCCTATATCGGTATCTGATAAAAGGTTTCATACTGTATTAAAACACTCTAACGCAGGCTTGAGCAAATAGAGTTAATAGTATCAAGAGTCTTTTAGCCAGCAGTGGGAAGTGTGGGTTGGCCTCAGAAATTAGCTTTAATAAAAGGCACTCCTCACTTCTTTGCTTTCTGCTCTTTTCGTCTCTAATAAGCATTAACTAGCATCCAAAAACCTATGTGAACGAGAAACTGTGGGATGGGGGAACAGCAGCACACGGAGCCTTTCATCAAAGGGATATCAAAGCATTCTGCAGCTGAACCTGGGAGGGACATGAATCTGCTTATTTTGACAGTTGGGGCAGCACTGAGGGTAAGCAATTTCTTCACAGTAAAGCAAGCTGGTTAAGGAACTCGTACTGCAAATTCTTTCATCAACTCCTTCAAGTATTTTTGAACACAGTTCTCCCACCTTGTTCACCTGTTTCTTTTCCAGATAATTAAAATGGAACCTGGTAGCTTGTGACCTTGTCCTTTCCACAGCGGCAATAAGGAGACATTTTTAAATGGGGGCTTGTTGGTTGGTTGGTGTCGGCTTAGGCCAAGAAATTGTAGGAGAGTCGTGAAAATGACGTAGTGTCACAGGGCGTTTCAGCTGTAACCTGGAAATTGTCCAGGGAATTAATCTCCACCGTCCTACCTCCTTTACTATCCATTTCAATTATTCCAGAGCTGGGAATTGCTTCCCATGAGAGCTGACAATGCCTCTTTTTTGAATGAGAATTTCACTGATTTGCTCCCATTGTGTCAAAGTTAGGTCCTTTAGTATAGCTGAGACATAGTACCTCAGTAGTAGGAATTGGTAATCTAGCTCCATAACTGCTTTATTTGCTGCCGGAATAATTGTCTTTTTGATTTACGCATCAGATCTTTAAGGAAAAGTGTCTTGAGCTATAATTCTACAGATGGGCATGCCCCTTTTTAATACTAATATGATCTCATAGCGCTAGAATGAAAAGAATAGAGATTTATTTCTCCACCCTGTAGAGAAACTGGTTAAAGCAATTTGCACATCACAGAGAAGGCGCTCACTGGAAGATCTGGGCTGGAACTCCGGTCTGACGCCCTGTCTGATACCGCACCGCTCCAGTGCTGCCCCAGTGCTAGGTGAGCTGCCTGCTGAACCTCCAGCCGCTGGCCAACGGACCATACAGAACCTTCACCGCTTTCTTCCTCCTCACCCCCAGAAATTGGGATTAATCATCGCACAGCTATTTTACCTTTTTCCCTCTTTTGGGAACAATAGCTAACCTTTAAAAGCAAACTCTGTGTGCGCTGGTGAACAGCAATCACGATGGCCACTGGTGTCAATACTGAAAAAGAGGAAGTTGAAAAATTCTTAAACATACTTAAATATTCTTGCTCCGTTTGGAAGGGGAGGGGGAGCTTACGCAATCACTTCCATCTTCTGGGGAGGAAAAGGCTGAATTTGGTACTTCCCTTGTCAGAACTTCTCGTCTTTGCATACTCTGATAAAAACATGAAGCCTCTGCCTTGTGACTTGTTCCCGAGGGACCCCGCAAAAGGCAAGGGTAGCGATCTGGGCCCCCGGGGAGCTGAGGAGGCAAGGCTAACTTCAGCTGATGGCTGGAGCAGCCGCACTGGGGCTGGCAGATAAGCAGCTGAACCCTGCAATCTTCAAGGAGCAACAGGGAGCGTAACCTTGTACATTTTCTAGCTTGGCAGGGAGCTGATTAATGATATTAACTCTTGCTGTGCAGGTGTGTCAGCTGGTGTAGGAACAAGTGCTGTTTCTGAGGAAAGGAAAATAGCTTTGTCAGCAAAATCGCTTGAAGATGCTAGTCTCATGTTTAGGCCCTGAACTGGCTGATGTTACTCACTTGCTAGGCTTCGGATGTAGAAGCGCTAGCTGGCTGTCACTTGCTCCTGTGAGCAGTGCAGAAATAGCTGTTCCCAAGGCCATCTTTCCCCCAGCGACATGAGGATCTTGGCGTTAAGGCCGACGTAAGATGCATGATCAGCGCCTTTTCGCTAGTTACCTCTACGCGAGATGCGCCCTTTCCACACGGAGGTGCAGCAGCTTTGGTGTGGCTGCGTTCAGCTCGAGCTGAACCAAACCCAGATTGGACAGGTTCAATTAGCTGTAGGTACAGCAAAGCAGAGGGTGCTAAGGGGAGCAACTTATGTATTTTTTTTTTTTTAAAGCTCTTATGCTTAAATGGCAGCTCAGGAAGGACATGTTTTTCAGTCCTTAGATGACTAAGGATCCAAAGAACAAACACACACTAACAGCGGGAAACTTCTCCTGACTAAACAGAATGTATCTTCCCAGAGTAGTAAACTCTGCACTGGCAAAGTAGAATTTCCACAAAAATAAATCTGCCTTAGTATTCTAATGGGGAAGCCTTCGACTTCGTGTTTCTGTTTATTTTCATGACAACGGAAAACGTTCCATATAGCAGCCCCCAGCTTGGTGGTAGCTCTGGGCTTTGGCAGACTGCTTTTGTGTTAAATTCACCCGTGTAAATTTTGAAGCTACCACTGAGAGAGGAGGAGATAATTTAAAAATATCATTGTAGCAGTTTCACAGAATTCTCTTCCTTCCCTTGTACAACTTGTGCGGCTCTAATTTTATAACACTGTGAGGTAGTGATGAAATGAGTTCTATGGGAAAAAGAGGTTGTGTGTGGAGAAACTCTGCAGTAACACAACCTCTGCATGGTCAATACAAATATAAAAAGAAAATTAAAAATAAAAAAATTCCTTTGTAGCATAGGAAAGGCTGGAAATAAATAAATAAATACTGTGCTCAAGGCTTTGACAAGTTTTGAAGCTTGAGGAACCCAGGTTTTGCTCTACAATGAGCCTTCAGGATCTAAACAGCTTTGTCACTTTATTAAATCTGTAATTAGAATTTGCCTCAGTAGGTTTCGAAGTAGCCTGTCAAATACATGTTCCCAGGACTAGCAAAAGCCCTATTTTTTTTTTTTCTTTTTTGCTTTTGCTGAATAAAGGCAGACTCTGATTTATTCCTGCAACTTCAGGTACAAATGTTTTGTTCATTTAGAAGAGGTAGTTGGTTTCTGCATCATTCAAGTTGAGACCTACGTGAACAGCAGACCTCAGGAAGATGGTTAATTCAACATTAAAAAAATTCAACACTAAAAGTATGGCAAAGCACTCAGTTAACAGCCTCGCTGTTGGCAGGTGGAAGACTGTATTATCTTTAAGTGGCTTTTTTAGACATGAGGTGTTTGCTTTATTGCAGATTGTAGAAGTTGGGGAACAAAGGGAAATAAATACTCCTGGGAGTTGTTTTGATGAGGAATTATCAAAGAAGTGGTCAGATGAAGCTATCTTGCTGCTGTCCCATTCAGCAGGCAGTAAACTGACGATTCTCCAGTACTTGTTATGTATGTGGCACGTGACTGCGGAGGGTAAGAGCGGTCCCCCTTCCACAGTAGTGTAGCAACAAGTTGGAAATCTCCTCTTAGAGTGAGTGAGTTTGAAATAAAAAGTAACACTAGATAGATAGATTTTTGTCTATTTTTTTTTAAGACAGAAGGTACAGAACAGAGTATGTCTTGCTATCACATTTTTTTTAAGTGTTCATTGTATTCGTATCACAGCAATCTTTACGTAAACTATCTGTATTTGCTACAACCAAAATATGGATGAAAAGGCCTAACCTTGCAGCGGGTCAGTTTAAGCTGAAGTCCCAGCAGCAGCCTGACCCTGTTCCTTATGATGGTTTTCAATTGCGTTTGTTCTACGCTGTTAATTGTTCCTTCAGCTTGGTACCAGCACCTTACCAAAACAAATTTGCAGCTTCATCAGGAGAGCGTGCTAAAATACGCCCGCCAGACAGCTAGCCCATACTTCCACACGCAGCCCCTTGTAGCTGGAAGGGGCTGTGTTAGTTAAGCATTAAAAGCCCTGGCATTGAATATTTCAAGGGTGTATTTTATGCTTGGCAAAGCACTTTTTGCCCATCAGAAATCAGTATGATCTGTGGATCCTTTCCCACCCAGGTCAGCAGTTTGCATCTTGCCTAGCTACTTAGATTTGGTTACTATCTGGTGGTAGCTCATTGGCCCCTGCAAAGTCAACTCGTTGCACAACTCCAGCCACACCATCCTCCTCCTCTGAGGAGCGCAGGGAGGCACATGAGCCAGAAGACACTGAGAACCAGGGACAGGCTGCTTTCAAAGCCCTTCAGTTTGATTCGGAGCCGGAGGGGAAACGTGTGATCATCTAACACAAACCTGACTCCACTGAACTCGGTGGCAGGGCTGGGAAACGTAAACTGGCACCTGCCCCTGTTTTTGCACAACTGCAAAACAGTCGGGAGTGCCTCTAAGCTCAATAATCTCCACGCTCTTTTATGTTTTCGTACAAAAAATTTAATAAATATTACTTTTCAAGATTTATTGCCAGGAACAACACATCAAAGATGCATTTTCATATAACACTAATATCACAATACAAGGTATCTTCATGATCTCAATGGTTAACCACCGAGATGACTATGTTTATAAGCCTTTTGATCTTAAACGTTGTAATAGCACTTTGATTTCCTCACTTGTTAAGGCGGGCAGTGTAATCTATGGCAAACCTACACAGTGATCTTACTGGACATTCTACTGTTCAAGTATTCAACAACTAGCTTATTAGAAGAATACTCCCTAAATGCAGTAGATTACAAAAAAGTCAAATCTACAAGTGGTTCAGTATTACATATTCATGGTGAGAAAAAAAAAAAAAGAATCAGAATTTACAAAATAAGATTGCTGTGTTTCCAACTTCACACGCTAATTTGATATTTTAATTACATGCAACCACTCACATTTCATCTACATAAAGTAATAGCTCAGTTTTGTTCCCTTAAACTGCTTCTTAGCAGATTATCTGCCTGTCACTCGTTTTTCAAGTCGAAAGCAGCAAAAAAAATTTTCTAGTCTAATTCTCTAAACTGCCTCAGTCAGTACTTACAGATAGTCTTAAAGTGATACTATGGAAGGTGTTTCAAACGTTTGACATTTTTGTACAAAAACCAGCATCAAGGCATGAAAGCCCATCCTATTAAAAATAAACTATTTTAGAACACCTTAGTTTTGGCATATAGGCAACATGTAACAAGAAAATAAATTCAAAATAGAGAAGCCACGAGCTTACGATGCTATCAAAAACCTTCAACTCTAAACACATACATATAAATAAAAAGGAATGATATTTTAAGGCTCTTGATTATTAAGTTAATAAATCAAATATACACAGTGATTAATAAAAAAAGAATTATTTACATATCTATACAAACTTCTATTTTTGACACATTTTCCTCTTTAAATTCTTCATTTACCAGCAACTGCTGACAAGTTCCCCCCGCCCGCCCCCAACAAAAATACAATAAAAAAATAAATAATAAACTTATTTTTGATAGTTGCTGTGGTTCCGAGCTGCAAAGGCACTTTCAAATACAGAACTAGTTGTACGTCACCATAAAACCAATATACAAAAAACTCAAATTCAATAAATATAAATAAAATGTATTATTCTAAAGAAACTGCATAAATCGGGACATCTGGCAGGAAAAAAAAAAAAATTACCGCTAAGGAAGAGTAATAAGGCTATGTAATACCTTATGCGACGTTTCCATGATGTATCAGCTGCAGCTGAATTTACACGAGGGCACTTTTGACTAGTTTTGCATAGATGTGAAATGCAGCACTTGGTATTCCAGCCAACCACAGCAACTATCATTGCCAGTGTAAGCCAGCTTGTCAAAACTTAAATTAACACAGGGATTCTAAGTAAATAATAGCCTTAGACTCAAATATTACACAACAGTTTAAGAACTACAAGCTCTTGAGTGCCTTTATCGTGATACTTAAAGGCCCTGCATGGCAGCACCCCACCGTCTGCTATACAATGTACTCCATTCTATTTAGGCTTTGTGCGCTTTCCAAGTCTCTGTTGTCCTGTTTATTTGTCCAGTTCGGGTGTTTTGTAGGCGTGCTGTTGGGGGGCTTTTCCTCTCTGTCTACCAAAGTGTACGCTGGCTGCTTGGCAAATCGGGCCTTCTGCTGGTGTTTGTCCATGTCGTCTTCCTCCACCTCTGAATTGTGTGTCCTTATTTTGGCGATTTTAGAGTTTTTGTTTTCATAGTCTTTAATTGGGACAGTGTTTGCTCCGTGTTTCTCAATGGGGTTTTTTATCTGATTCAGCTGCTCCCTTACGTTGTTGGTAGTGTTGTCATCGGATGCCGTGTGAGTGTGGCTGCTCTGCTTTCTGCGCTTTCGAATGCACCAGTAAAAAACAGTGACCAGGCAACAGATCCAGGCTACGGTTAGGACCGAGCTCAGTAATGGCACCAAGAAATCTGGAAGAGATGCGAGACCAGTTAACCCTGCTGCAAACTGAGCGTCCCAGCCAAGGCTTTCCGCAAAGACAACCAACCTCAGTTCTTAAGCCTTATTTTTTTTACCGGGGTCCAGACAGTAACGTAAGGACAATCCTGGCTCTTTCAGAATACAGGGCGTTTAAAGGGAGCTTAGGACTCGAAACGTCTTCCTCTCATGCACAGAGCCCGGTCATCACAGGCAACAGTAAGGCAGCTTCCTCACGCCGCCCTGAATGGCTCCCCGCTCAGAGGGCACGGTCTCCCGGCCCGAGGGCAGCTGGCTCCATACCCACTACCATCACTTCTCTCTCCACTGGTGGCTGTCAGCGAGGCACCTGTGCATGCCTGGCGCTATGTGGACAGCTAATGGACACCCCCGACCTCGACACTGGATTCATCTCATTTGGACAGTGGCATCGCCAGGTAACTACGTGGGAGCTTTCGGAGCCGGGCAGCATGACTTCGCTAGCTTTCTTCTTCCCGATTTCTCCATGAAGAGGGCTGAAGCATAGCAGCCCTTTTAACAGGTTAGGCCACTGCTTTAGAGCATTTTCAGAACTTTTTAGCTTTTTTTTTTTTAATTAACAGTAATAAGATCCTGGTGCAAAGCCTCCTTGTTGTTCCCAGTTAACAAGGCCAAGAGGCAGAGATTCTCAGACTTGCTACAAATCCCAAGAGTGAGAGCAGCTTCACCCGCTCTGAAAGGCTATTCTAGTCACGGCAAGCGTATGAGTTCTTGGAGACAAGGAAAAGCTTACCTGTTTTGTTTTTAACCGGTCGCCGTTGTACTCTGACTTCCGCGACTGCGGCAATTAGTGTGTTGTTACCATCGCGCTTACTGACAAGGTCAATAATCTTATCTGTGATGTCTTTGATTGGGTTTTCATCTTCCCCTATATCTTCTGCAGACTACAGAAGAAGTCATACAATTAATGCCAAATGCCAGATCAGATGTGTGGGTAATCTGCTATTTATAAACTTTCACAATCAGCTAAGGCTCTCGGTACTTTTAATACTTAAAAAAAACAAAGCAGAAATAAGCAAAAAGCCCAGCTATGGGCAGAAACTAATAATGCAGAATTTCTGTCCCCATCTTTAAAAAGAAGACAAAAAAATACCCCCAAAAGCCCAAAGCACTGCTCAAGAGAGTATAACAGAAGAATGTTTTCCTGCCCTATTACAGTTGCTACCAGATGGTAGCTTTCAGGTATGCACATGTAACCAGGATTTTTTTCCCTGTTCTTAAAGGGAATTGGGATGGAAACTAAACCACGAGAAGTGCTGACAAAGCCAGGAATTACGATTTTTATGAAATCCACATGTTGCACACATATCCAAGCAATTAACTACTAAGACATTTAAAAATACTCCAGGACTACTTACAATAGCAACATGTATTTCATTATTTGCCAAGTGTGAAGGCTCACAGGTAATATAGATGGAATATTCAACAGAAACATTCTTCAGAATATTCAGATTCCTCAATTCACTGCAAATGTGCTCTGTGGTAAGTCCCTAGAGGATACAAAAAAGGTGTTGGGTTTTTTTTTAACTATATATGCACGCTAACACACCGATATAAGAATATATATTCCCCCCCGCCCTGAAATAACAGTTCTCAAGGGAAGAGGAGGTGGAATTCCCTCCAAATCAGCTTTCGTTCTTCTCTGGACACAAAAGTATTTAGGGCAGAAGTTTGATAATAAGGGAGCGTCAGCTTTTACTGTATTTGTACCAGTCAAAAAAAAATTGTTTCGTGCTCTGGGAGGCAAGCATGTGTGTGCCGCAGCACGGTGAGCTATGTTCTGCTACTTACCGGTGCCATCATTTCTTTATTAAAGGTGAAGGTGATGTTGGCACAGTTGTCTTGGTAGTAAGAATCCGAATTGCATTTGGTCCTCACAGGCTGTTGATTCGAAGGCCAACATTCGCCCACCGCAACACAAGGGTGAGTGAAACAGTGGTCGTCTTTAACAGGAACACAAGCGTGTCCAGCTGGGCATTCGTTATGACCTTTGGCGTGTATGACACAAGGTCGAGGACCACACCAAACCTAGACAGGAATAAATACCAGTAAGTAACCACAGGTTACAGGACAGAAGACAGTATAACCCAAACCACAGCACAGCTGTACCTTAGAGCAGGTGACTTTTCCATTCAAACACTGACAGGTATTACAGTCATCATCCCACTTAGCCCCATCTGGCATTACTCGAACACTGGTAATGCAAGGCCTTCCTGTAACTGAAGGGAGATTGAACAGAGAATTATAAACTTAAAATGGGGGGCGGGGGGGAGTGAAAAAACCCTTTCCTAAGTTCATCTAGAGTTAGTGATAAGTTTGCTTCTTCAATAAAGATACTTGCTTTAAAACAACAACAAACAACACCCCCCCAAAGCCCCCATACAACCACAAACCTATTACCACACAATTATACAGATCTTGCTACAAGTAGTATGACCAGCTATGACATCTGGAATACCTTCTTGGCATCCTGGACCACTACGACCCGGTGGGCAAATGCAACGGTACCCGTTAATTTCGTCTATGCACGTAGCTCCAAAGGCGCAGGGTGAAGACTGGCATTCATTGATATCTATGGTGGGAAGGAAAGGAAGTAAAAAGTTTGCTCTCTATAGTATCCTTTTATTTTGTCAGAAAGAACATACGAGAGATTTGCCTACTGGAGCTTTACGTTCATTTTCTAGTGTCTGCTCGGAGATAGACTCTTACTAGCAGCACGGGTATAATCTCAGAGCAAGTTCTGTGAAGTTTCTGCTGTGTGGCACTAACAAAGATCAAAACCTGACCCCTGTTTCAAGGGCAAGGACACATTCCTTCTCACACAAACACACTTCCTCTCCTTTGACATACTCCGGTTTTGTCCCCCTTCTAGACTCTTCAACCGGTGACAGTGTTAAACCCCTTTCCAGTTGTACTGCTACTATGAAACTTCTGTTTCCATGGCTGTTATTAAAAAAAAAATGTTAGAGTCCTCCTACCTGTAATTATTATTAAATTACAGGGAAGTGCATACATCACCTCAGGGCGTGTAGGTGGATTATTAATTGACAAGGTTTTTGGCTGGCACGCTTTCATCTCAGGCAGAAACCTGTGCCACACAAACACATTCACACTGGAAAGACTATGCTGAAGGGCATTTTGCCCACTCAGCTGAACCAAGAGGTTTCAGCTCTAGCTGAACAGGCTTTAAGATTTCTTTCATTTTCAGGGCTATTCCTGCCCTCCCCACATCTGCTACAGACCTAGGTACGGATACAGAAGACAAAGGACATCTATCGTTAATCTGATCTGCCGCTTAACTCAATTAAGATGATTGCCTGGCAACAAGATTCAAGCGAGACAAAAATCAAGGTAGAGCGCCGTTGAAACACTTACTGATCCTGCAGTCAGGACCTGCGAAGCCTGGAGCGCACTCACAGCGGTACCAGTTGTCTCCATCCACACAAGTGCCACTGTTATAACTATGAAGAAAAGCCATTATACACATTAAAAAAACTGCTACAGTTAAAAAGAATCTCGAATTCTAAAGCAACAAAAAAAGCAAAGGATGAAAGATAAACATATTAAACTTACCAAGGATGAGGACTGCAGTCGTTTGCGTCTGCAAAGCAAAGACAGACGACATTAAATATGCAGGCTTTGGCTAATACGACTCTACTGTCAGTAAAGAATGATCAAACTTCCCCTAATGCCCAAGTTACACTTAGCTCAACTTTAACAAAAATATGCTGAAATTCTCTACTAAATTGATTCCAGGCTTCTACCACAAACTTTGTTAACTACATTGTGGAACACATGTACACAGGAAGAGATCGTTGTAAAGAATCTAACAGGGGAAAAAAAAAAAATAAAAATGTGGAAGCAGACAGAGCTGCTGGTAGAAGAAGAATGCGGGAGAAAACAAGACAACATCTGTCTCCACTTAGCTCATTTGCAACTTTCTCATGCCCAGGTCAAGGCTCTATCACATAAAGTCATTAAAAACAAAGATTCAGGTGATGCTAAAGCCTACATCAAACAAGCTTTCCCTTCTGGTTTCAATCTTGACTCCAAGGGCGACAGGATGAGCTAATGTTCTCATCACGCAACACTCTGGAAAAGTTCAAGCAGAGACGACTTACTCTGAGTACACGTGGGTCCTTCCCAGCCCTCCTTGCAGACACAAGTGAAAGAATCACCGCTGACCACACAGGTACCACCGTTATGACAGGGGTTTGGCAGGCAGCTGCTGTTCCTTGCTGTAACAGAAGCAAGATTTGCCACTAAGTTGTTAGAAAGCCATCAAAAGTGAAAAGGAAAAAGCGAGGTCACAGATTCAGTGCTGCATCTGCTTCCTGGTGATTATGCAGGGTATTTACCTATGTTACAAGTGGCTCCTTCCCATCCTGCAGGACACATGCACTTGAAAGCGTCCCCCTCGTCATAACACGTTCCTCCGTTGTTGCATGTTGCCTCATCGCACTGGCTGTCGCCTGTGAAGAACCCAAACTGTCCTTAATACCAGTGCTTTCTTAATGCAATGCAACAAGATTAAGCAGCCTAACAGAGCACGCCTGTTATGTTTTGGAAATGCTGAACTTACGGGAGTGGCAAGTTTTTCCTTTCCACCCATTTTTACATTCACAGAAGAAGTCATTGACCAAGTCTCGGCAAGTTCCTCCATTGTGGCAAGGGTTTTCACTGCAGTCATTAATATCTAGACATGTTAAGGAGAGAAAACAAGCTAAGCAATGTTTAGCGAATTGACAAACACTTAATGCTTGAAAGGTGCATGTCCCATCCCTAATTTTGGCCTGTGTTTCAGTCATGGATTAAACACGCAAGACAGCATCTTAGAGCCTTAAGCACTGTCACAGAGATGAAAAATACTCCACCACATTCCTCCAGTTTGTTTTCATTTCATTTGTCATCTTGTTTCAGTAAACAAGAAGTGAAAAGGCCTATTACATAAACTATCCTATCAGTCAGAGGATAGGAGTTGGGTGCTCGCTCCTCTTCTATTCCCGAGACTGACAAAATACAAGTGTGACGTGCAGATATGCCATTCCTAAAGTGGTGTGTACTAACGCTAAGGGTTTCTTACAGAAAGTTATCCAGAGGGTAGAGCAGAAAATTCAACAGTAGGAGAGCCAGGTTCTACTCCCAGTCCAGCTTCGTAACTTGGGTTTAGTCCCGATACAAAAGCTTGGGACTTAGTGGAACAAAGAGGACACCTTGTCCTCTGCAGCCTTTGAAGCAGAGTTTACGTTGGATTGGCATTGGTCACTATCGTCTCAAAGACAGTACCAGCCATTCCTTCCTGACGTTTCCCCAAGCGATCTTTCTGTGTGCTGAAGAATGGTTAACTTACTTGTTTCACAATACATTCCTTCCCATCCATCACTACAAATACATTTGTAGGAGTTGATGCCATCGATACAAGTGCCACCATTTTTACAGGGGTTGCTCTCGCAGTCATTAATATCTGCAACAGTTTGGAGGAGAGGGGAGGGGGGCAAAAAAGAAAAAAAAANGGGGAAAAAAAAAAAAAAAAAAAAAAAAAAATCAAACTAGAAGTACAGCTACTAGAAGTCATCATCTTATTGCAGACTATTTGATGCTACTTCCATTTCTAAGCCCCTTTTGAGAGGAAGGGTTATAAGCAAGATAAGAAATAGCTGAAAACCAGTGCACAAAGTGATGAGCCTGTCACTCAACAATTACTATTAAAAACAAAACAAAACAAAAAAATCAGGAGTCCTTAAGAGCCATGTTAAACCCCGCTATTAACTACCTCAGACCTTGTATACATAAGCTTTTTAAAAACATACAATTCGAGGCCAGAAGGTTTGTTACTGTGAACTTTCCCCAAGGCCTAGCAAATTCCAACTTGCCTCGCCCAAGCGGGATATGAAAACTTAAAGTAGTTCCAAGGTTCACTGTGTTACAGGAAAGAAACCTTAAAGCAGTCTGGGAGGAAAGGATGGAATCTTTTTCCAAAAAGAGTAGGGGATAGTAAAACATACTATCTTTCTAGCTCTTACTCTCGTGACAGTAGGTGCCAGTGAATCCTTTGTTGCATTCGCAGGTGAATTTTCCACCTGCTTGGCTCTTGCATTTTCCGTGAGGACCACAGACGTTTGAAGAAATATAACGAACCCCTTCCGGTGTGCTGTTAGACGCTACTGCCACGGTACAGCTGTCAATTACTGTAGAAAAAGCAAAGACCTGCGTGAGGATTACCCATTCTATCTCATTTCTTAAGCTAAGAGCAACATTTTAATTTCCAGTGATGGATGCTAAAAAGACATACTTATCATAGAGTCATTTAGGTTGGAAAAGACCTTTAAGATCACAGAGTCCAGCCATAAACCTAACAGCGCCAAATACGCTTGCTGCTTTAAAACAAAAGGACTGTACCAAGTGTTTGTGCATAAAATAATCACAGCATCTTATCTGAAGATTGCTGGACCATGTCCGTGGGCTGGAATAAATTCAGCAAAGCAGGCTATTTGCTACATGTGTGTTCTGTCCACATTGACGTAACACCATCTTTCAAATAGCTGGTATTTACAAATCATCTTCTCATACTAAGAGAGGCATAAGGCACAGGGCAAAATTCAGCCTCTTTATATAAGAGCTACTCCACTGATGACATTATCGGAGCTGCATTACGGCTTCGGCCAGGGGAGGGGCAGAAACTATTGCCAGTCATTCCCATTCACCTGCAAGGTAACACGAACCTTCACAAGGAGTTGTGCGGCAGTGATCTTTCAGATGGGAGCAGTTCTTCCCTTCGTAATCTTCAGGGCAGTTACAGAAATAGTCCATAGCAAGATTGAAGCACTGGGCACCATTCTGGCAAGGATTTGGCTCACAATAATCTATGTCCAGCTGTAAGTAGTGCAGAC
>VYZW01048337.1:0-10068 GCA_013401315.1 Balaeniceps rex | reverse complement strand
AACTCCTTCATCCTAAAGCTGTAAAAGAGAAGTCTGTGTGTTTACAGAGCCAGTTAGTACTTTGAAATACTTATGCTGCTATGACACGTACTACACACAAGGTGATGTCTGATGTGCTGCTAAACCACGTTATTAAAACGGAGACTTCAAAGCTGAACCTCAAGTAACCAAGTTTGCTTGAGCCACTGAAGTAATACTGAACATCACTTGAAATTGCTAAAGTAATATGGTATGGTGAAGAGTGCCACAGCTCTGCTGTGTGTACCCATCTTGAAAACATGATCTGCTTTACCACTTATCTTCTGTTCACATTCATAGTTGAAGCTGGAGCACTGATCAGCTGGATATGCTAAACATAGAGGAACACATGATGTCTGCTCTGAAAAGTTTGCAGTCCCTTTAAAGTCAAGACAGTGCATCAAACTGTAAGTTGCAGGGGCACAAAAAGGATGAGAGAAAAATAGTAAAATTTGGAGCTGATAGGGGGTAACAAGGTGACAGACGTAAAACTCAGGGAGGTGCATCACCATTGCTTTCCTCAGGTGCTGGGATATGATCCACGGTTCCAAATTTTTAGATACTAGAATCGAGTAAGCATTTTTACTATTTAAGAATATTTTTATCCAAGTATAGCCCTTCAAGCTGTTGCCATTTTCATGCTTTCCCACACAGAGGAAAAAAGAAGACCCTTTTCTTTGTTATTATTTTAGTACTTTGTTTTTGTACATGGACACCCACCTGCTCACATCATTAGGTTGAGACCATAGGGATCACAGCTTTGTGATCAGGAAACTCCAGGGACACTCACCCCCACCTTTCTCTTCAAAAACAACCTGTAAATGAAATGGACCAACTTTCTCAAAGGCTTCCCTGCATGTCAGCGGCTGCTCTACCCCATCACTTTCACCTCTTCTTACCTTCAGCCCTTCCCCGCCCTCATCATCTGCGTCAGGACCTGGCTTTCCAATGCATTGAAGGTTATCTGGTTTACTCCAGCTGAGGGTCAAGGCCTCAGATTTTTCCGCATAAAAGTGATTGTTTATCACTTGAAAAAGAACTCCATTTCTATCGTGGTCATTGTTTAGGACTCTGGCTTAGCAAATCTTAGAATTTTGCTTTCCTGGTCACATAGGTTGCCAAAGTAGTCCTTTAATTTGCTTTTCCACAGCTATGTATTTCTGTGGGTTTTATTAAAAAAATGTAAACCAAAGGACTTCAATCTTATTTCAATCCAGTCTTTCCTATTTAGAAAAAAAAACCTCTGTGAAAACTCTTGCTGCAGGAAGGAGAGTGATCTTTCAAAACCACATAAGGAATATTTAGCAACACCATTTTGTAAATGAGGGAGGTGGTCTCTCAAATGTAAGTAAGAGCTAAAGGCCAACACTTCATTATTACTATTTTTAATGATAATCAAAGTCAGCAAGAGTTTCTGATGGGAGGATGAAATATTTAAATGTCAATTATTTGTCCCCAAACGTATCACATCTGCCTGGGTGACAATTATAGTTGCTGGAGAAATAGCTGCTGAATGAATATGAAAAAAAAAAAAAAGTCACCTCTCATTCAATCATTTGCTTCCTGGTATGAAATCTTCCTGTTCTGGCAGCTAAGACCCTCAGCATGAGATTTGGCAGATTCTGTCTGCAAAACTGTTGAACAGTACCATGAACATTGACTTGTCCTTGGCCAGGTCAGAACAGAGCAGAATCCTGACCAGAATTCAGGACTTTTGCACTCTGGAGCTTTGGGGTTTTTAGACCTTGCTACCTCATCATTGTACAACAAAATCTAATTTCTTTGCCCAGACCACCTGTATATGTTTTGGTTGCTTTTCTAAAACAAAGTTCTTGCCAATTTTACTGTGGGAAAAAGTTCCATTGACAGCTCTGGGACTTTGATCTTTGGCTAATATGTTCCCATCATATCTCCATTGTGTCAGTGCAGTAAGGTGAGTGAAGAATGTTTACTTATGATTTTTTTTTTTTAAAAAGGAAAAAAAAAAAAGATTGTATTCCACTTTAAAGAAAACCCCCAAACTTTTGAAATTCCGCATTTGTCTCCCCATATTGGGGGCATGGCCTGAAGAACAGTCAGTCTAAGGGCCTGGGAACTTACCATTTTTCTAGACTCTCTGATTGCTGCCCGTCTCCCAGGCAGTTTGCTGCAGTGTCATACCTCTGTGATTTCCAATAGAATTTGTTAAATTGGTATGATCTCAGCAAACATTTTTATTTCTGCAGATTGGTAAATAACTGAAAAAAAGTAGTTGGAACTGATTTTTATCACTGTGAGTGATGGGTTTGTGAAGACAGAAAGACAGATTCTGCAGCATTCATTTACTCTCCATTTCATTATATACACCAGAGCCCAGGCTTTGATTGAACATATTTAATAAAATGCTAATATCAAAGTATCCAGAATCAAAATAGCATAATTTCTAAATTGTTTTGTTCAGTGACCGTGTCTGATTCCTTAGAGTGGCTTCACTATTTTATTTTACAGGTATCCATGACTCATTTCTTTTGTGTATAAATTTGCAAAAAAAAAATCTTCTCTGGAGTTTCTCCTGGTGCTTAGTTTACATGGAGATAAGAGTCTGGATGACAGCCTCTGCTGAGCAGTCAGTGGGGCTGGTGGAGGTAGGAGTGAGATTTAATATGCAGAGTTCTTCCTTCTTTCTGATAGCCTGCAAAAAACCTGAGTGCCTAATGGTGATCCCCGAGCAGCACCTGATACTTCTGTCACAGAAGCATATGAAGGGAACATGCATGGATGGAATGAGATAAATTTTGTTTTCGTCTTTTAGTTTGGTAAATCTCTTACCAGTTTTACACAGAAAATGAGCCCTGGTGAGGAATTGTCCTATACCTGGATATCAGAGAAGGGCTGAGAAGCAGAGCAATCACACATTCCTCACAACACCCAATATCAAATATTTCAAAAGAACATGGAAAAATCACCTCCAGACAGCTTTGGAGCAAAAACATTCAAACTGTTTTTCCCAGGAATGTTTCTTCATCATCTGCCAGTAGCTTGACATAGGACAACTGCATTGTACATGAAAACTTTGCTTTAGAGGACACATTCTACTCTGTGCACCTTACATAACTGCTGATTGCTGTTTGTAGACTTATATGTGTTGTGGTAGTCTTCAAATGGCATGAAGTCACATGAAATTCAAATTAAGAAAAATATATCTATAAACCTTTCATTACAGTTTATTCAGTTTCTTGCCATAAAAAGGCACCCTTGCAAGTATAGGTTACATGAGTTATAAATAACATCTATGTTTTATTCAACCTACTCTTAATGATACTAATTAAAAGTAGATTATAGGTATCAGATTTAAGGTAAGATTATCAGATTTAAGGTAAGATTATCAGATTTAAGGTAAGATTATCAGTTATTTATGCAGTCACTTCAAAATTTGTATGCCATCTATATACCATAAGGTATTTCATTGCTCCTACATTTAATCTCTTGTGTTTATCTGTTTCTCATTGTGTGAAGTGAACTTTTGACTCATCTTGCTTTTGGTTATATTACAAAGACAGGGAAAAATTTTGGAACTCTAAGAAAGACCTAACTAAAAACAAAGCACCTGCGTCATTTTACTTTGTATGGGATGGCAAGAAGCATAAATGAATAACCCACATACACTTGTGTTTAATTTTCAGATTTCATGGTGTTTGAGTTATGGGTACACATGTGTGATTACGGAAGTAGATACGCGCTGTACTGTTAAAGCATGGGATGCAGTACTAGAGAATCTTTATCTAATTAGTCTTGGTTATCTTGAAGGGAAAATATAATTATCAAGGAGTAAAATGTGCTCAGGCTAGATTCTATAATAATCCCACAATTTTTGTATGTGACCACTGCAAAAACAATGGTTTTAAGTTCTGAAGGTGAAAATAAGTGCAGCTGTTGTTTCTGAAATAACACCTGGGACAGACAGAACAACGAAATTGGCTTTTACTCTTTCAGCTAAAGAGAATGGTGTGCCCAGGCCAAGCATGAGTAGAATTAACGCAGCTCTGTGTAGGGAAGCTTGCATTATGCCTTGCTGCCTTATCTGCAGATAAAAAAGCAATCGTTTTGGTTGCTAAGGGTAGCAATCCCATGCCTTCCATACAATCAAGAAGTAAACCATCACGATAAATAAAAGGAAATGGGTTGAAGGGCTGAAAGAAATGTTTCATCCAGTCATACTATTTATGAAAGCTGACAATCTGTAATGGGTGTTGGCATCAGAAAGGTACAATTACTTCTCTCCTGCTGCTGGGTAGTGGCACTGCTCTGCCTGCAGGGAGCCTGAGAGCAGTGAGGCTGGGGGAGCTGGGGGTCCTGTCCTATCCGGGCTCTGCTGGCTGTTGCCGACAGGTACAAAGAGGCAGACAGAAGATGAGGTGCCACATAACACATATTACAGAATAAATGGGATTCTCATGTGTACGTACACAACTCCTGCGGCACTGCCTGTGAGACTCACAGACGAGGAGGCAGGGGGAAAGAGGGCACCTAAAAAATACCATTCATACCTCTGATGATAATTGCAGCATTGGAAGCACCTTTACCATTGCTATAGTACTAGAGGGCTGTAGTTTTAATTTCCAGTTTAAGTTACACAATATTGTCATATCACAGGGACTAGAGTTTCAGAAGATTTAACTATTTTTTTAAACAACATAGTTTTCTTGGCTTACTTCAGAATCACAGAAAGAGTAAGCTTGCAAATCTTTTAATAAGGCAATTACATGCAGACAAAGATTAGATCTCATGGCACAATAGATTTTTGCTGTATTATTCAGTATCTTTTTGATATTCCACTGTCATGAGACAAAAGCTCTGAATAGTAATGTGACAAGTCTATTCAGGAGACAACAATACAAGATTCCTTAATTGTGCTCACTTGTGTGCCACACAAACCTGCACTTAATTTTCCTGCCTGTTTTGAAAATGTGGAAAGAAAATACTATTTAGATTCAACAGTGCTTTTAGTGCTTTATCTGTGAAATCTGCATTTTGTATTTGTAAAATGAAAATGTTGAGATAGTCAATCACTTAATTTTTCCCGTACAGTGAAAATCTTATAATCTCCTGATTCAAAATGTCAATCTTAATATAGAAATGAATTTCTTCTTATTAAAAATGGCAAAAGAACTGAGCAAAATACAGACTGCAGAAGGGAGTCTGTGCTGTTTTCAATATGTGGAGCCTGTAACCTCATGTTTGTTTTCCCAATGTCTGTCTGAGAGATAAATCAAGAAAGTCATGGGAGTATATTTTCTTGCCATAGTTTATTTTGTAAGTGTCATTACATAAGTAATAATATTTTTACATTTTTCCTTGATAAAATGATGTGCATAAAAGAGCTAATTATCTTTATTCCCAGATTTTAGAGGGAGGCTGAAGCAGAAGTGTGATGGTTTGCAGGAGGCCATGCTGTATGTTGACAGCAAATCAAAGATTAAAATGGGTGCTGCCTGGATTCCAGTGTATATCCCTACAGACATGGGAAAAGGTCACAGGATGTTCCAAACAGAGATGGAAAACTCTTGCCATAAGTTAGCTTCCCACTTCACAAAGACAAAATTATAATCAATACTATGTATTAATCCCAAATCTATGAAGCTATTCTGGACACCTTTCAGAGGACCTGAGGGATGCTCACCAAACAAGTAGTGATGGTGTTTTTAGTTTCAGTTATACAAATAAATAAATATACTCGTAATAAATATACATAAATGCATGTGTGTGTATAAATACTACCTTAGCACAAAAATAAACCAACAATTAAATCTTCACTTGTTTGCTCTTGTCTTATAGAGGAATAAGCTCTTGCCTGTAGGAGTCCATTGTATTTGAAAGATAACTTTATTTAATTCCATATTTAGTGCAGTAATACCTTTCTGTTTCATTGCTTTTGTTCAGAATATGGATGCTCATGCTTATTGTTTATTCAGAACAAGACTCTTCTGGTTTAGCCCCAGCCAGCAACTAAGCACCATACAGCCGCTTGCTCACCACCCCCTGCCGCGTTCCGGTGGAATGGGGGAGAGAATCAGAAGAGTAAAAGTGAGAACACTTGTGGGTTGAGATAAGAACAGTTTAATAATTGAAATAAAATATGACGACAACAACAACAACACAACAATAAGAATACATTGCAATGAAAAGGAAAATAACAAAAAAGAGAGCGAAAAATAAACCCCAGAAGACACAAGTGATGCAAATGAAAAACAATTGCTCACCACCCACTGACCGATGCCCAGCCAGTCTCCAAGCAGCGATCGCTGTCCCCTGGCCAACTCCCCCCAGTTTATATACTGAGCATGACATCATATGGTACGGAATAGCCCTTTGGTCAGTTTGAGTCAGCTGTCCTGGCTGTGCCCCCTCCCAGCTTCTTGTGCACCTCCAGCCTTCTTGCTGGCAGGCCAGTATGAGAAGCTGAAAAGTCCTTGACTGCTTAGCAACAACTAAAACATGTTATCAACTTTATTCTCATCCTAAATCCAAAACACAGCACTATACAAGCTACTAGGAAGAAAATTAACTCTATCCCAGCCAAAACCAGGACAAGGGCTTAAATTCGGATTTTAAGAGTGGTGTTTGGCCACATTACATAGTTAGAAATTTTCAACAACAGAAAGTCCTTCATTGGTCAAATAAAACCGAGACCTCAAGAAAGAAAACAATACACTTTACCCAGGTTCATCTTCAAGATTTATCTGTGAGTTTAAAAATTTTATTTTTGTAACAGATACTAAAATTACAAATAGGGTGCATGACATTTATTGCCAAAGATGCTGTTATTTTTCAGTAAAAGTGTACTTTTTCAATATAACATTCTAGCTCCACAAAATCTAATGAATAAATAAATTCTTTATTGACTTTGGCTCAAACAGTAGTGCCATGTGATTAGACAAATAACCAAATGTTGGCAGAAGGAGAGTGAAAAGTCAAAAGCCATCAATTGTTTAAACAAAAAATTTCAGGGTATTCAGCAGGATTTATATCAATTCCAAACCCAGCAGGACATAATTCCAGGTTTCTGTGAGCCTGGTGAGCTGTTCTCCAATGTATTACACTCAATTTCCCGTTAGGATTTCAAAGAGTAGGTGCAAATTACAGAAACACTTTATAAGGAATTCCAGTTTTTACAGCGGCGTACATGATCTTTCTGCATACCTTTTGCTTTCCCACCCAAAAGAGTGCTGCCTGCCTTTTTCCGATATTTTTAACTGCTGTACTGCTAAGCCATTGGAGTCACAGCAGCTAAAGAAAGTCTTTGGGAGTCTATTGAACATGTTGTGTGATGGTGTTGAATGAATCAAGAGGTGAGGTGCAGGAGCTCTGGCTGATCTCACCCAGTTCAGGAGTAGTATCATGAAAATGAGAGCAAAGAAGCATGACTGAAAAAGACCTAGCACCATGTGCCTCTTGCACACTGCATCTGTCACATAAAGTCATGGTAAAATTACAAGACTTTTCAAAAAATAGCTATCCCCACCAATAAATGAAATAAATTAAACCTGGAAGATATTGGAAGTAAATAAAAAGATGATCAAAACCTGCTGTGCTGTCTCCACATGGGTACCCCTGTTTACCTTTCTGGGCTTGGAACCCCTGAGCTACTCCTGAATTTACAGGCAGTGCCATAGCCTTGCCATAGATCTTTTATTTCCAGCTGTAGTGGGGAAATAGTGCAGTAGGTGAAAATACAGAATACAATCCTGACCATACAAATGTTCAGGGTTAGGTCTTGGAGTTGGATCTATGTAAGCAAACCCATTTGCAAGTGCAGCAGTGTTTACTACCATGAACAATACCATTGATTTGACTTGACTGAAGTCATGAAAGCAGTGGACATTAAGCCTTTTACTATGCATTATTGCAGGACTGAGCCTTAAGTCGAGAGTATTAACAGCAGTCCTTGTAATTAACACAAGGTGTGAAATTCAGTTTTTGTGTGTCAAGGAAGAGAGGACTAGAATTGGAATAGCATTAATGATTTTTTGTGTATAAGCTGTTTTTTTGTCATGACTACTGAACTGGGTAAGTTACAGAAGAATCTTTGAGTTCCCAGTAATGGTTACAAATCTACACACAAGGTTGCAGGTGTATATTTACTCCCTGTTTCCATATACCCAATTCAAAATAGCCCTTTAGGAACACATCCTGCTGCTGAATGTCAGTCAACTTCATATTTTAAGAACACGCAGGTGACACCTGGGAACTATGCTGGTTTTTTACACGGATATGTTGTGTATCTTTTAAACTGTAGCCAATTTTTTTGGCTAAACCCAGGGTGTACCCTCACCTTTCTTTTTCCTGTCTGCTTCTTCGCCCTGCTCCCCACCTTCGTGCACTGGTTATTGTAAATATGTTGCTTGCTTTGCTTTGAATGCAGGAAGTACATTTTTTCAAGGTGCTGTAAAGAGAGCGTTTCGTGCAGAACCAAGGAAATGACTGGGTGAGCTAGGTGCAAGAGACATGGTTGCAGACATTGTACCCCTGCCCACCAGGTGTGTTTAAGGGGAGTATTTCTTGGTTGTGGGGAGTTTTCACTGACCCCAGTGATCATAACTCTTGTCTAAGCTTCCAATGGCCTGGTTAGCACAGCCAGCAGGGGCAGCCAAGAGATGCAGCAGTTTGGACTGCAGATTCTGTGCTCTGCTTCTTTGAGTTCCTCTTGAGATCTTCTTGAGCTTCTGGGCACTTTGTATAGGATTGTCAGGGGACTCTCAGGATCCCTCTGAGGAACTGGAGGGCTCCAGCTGCAGCCAGGTAAGGACAGAGATAGGGCTAAGGTAAGGGTAGAGCTGGCATCTTCTAATGAACTATGTCAACTGTCCTTGACAAAGGATGCTTACAGCCTTTGTTCTAGCTGACACCTCATTAGCGAGGGTCAAGCACCCTTCTAGTCTGCACTAAAAGAGAGGCATGTGTAAAAGCCAGCCTAAATCACAGCTGGCAGAGGCAGCAGTTTGCACAGCAGGGCACAAAGCAGAGGCCAGCAAACCTGCTCTGTCCTGCATACCCATCCCTAGCTATGGTGGTCACATGCCCCAGGGCAAGGTCCCCAGCAGCCTCCGGAGCAACTGTTTCTTCACTACTGGTCTCCTGGACCCAGAGAGAGCTTCAGGAGAAGGATGCAGCTCTGCAGCTCTGAGGCTGCTGGAAGTGGCTGGGGCCTCTCGCTGAGGCTGGGGCACATGGTCTTCTGGCCTGCAGGAGGTGTGCAGCTGCTGAGGAGCTGTGCCACCAAGTGAAAGAACTATGGGAGGAGGTCAGCAGACTGCACAGCATCAGAAAGGATGAGGAAGAGATTGACTGGGTCTCCTCCAGGTCCCTGCAGCTTCAAGAGCCCAAATCTCCAGCTGTAGTGGAAGGGCAGGAAGCGTCTCTGCCTATGAAGTTGGAAAGTAGAAGCTCGAACCATGGTGAAGCCTGTCCCCCAGAAGTCACATGTTCCATCTGCCCCAGAAGTCCCCTGCTCCCTCCTGTCACCTCGTCTGGTTATGACCCCTTTTTTTCCCCTCTGTGTGTGTGTGTGCGCTTCACCATTTTCTAAAACACCATACCCCCACTACTCCATACCATAGCCCCTCTCTACTCCACTCTTCTGAGACCCCCAACTGGAGTACAGTGTCCAGATCTGGGGTCCCCAGTGCAAAAGAGACATGGACCTGTTAGAGCAGGTCCAGAGGAGGGCCACAAAAATGATCAGAGGGCTGGAACACCTCTCCTGTGAAGGAAGGCTGAGAGTTGGGGTTTTTCAGTCGGGAGAAGGGAAGGTTCTGGGGACATGTTATTGCTGCCTTTCATAGAATCATAGAATCGTTTCGTTTGGAAGAGACCTTTAAGATCATCAAGTCCAACTGCTAACCTAGCACTGCCAAGTCCACCACTAAACCATGTCCCTAAACACCACATCTCCACGTCTGTTAAATACCTCCAGGGATGGGGACTCAACCTCTTCCCTGGGCAGCCTGGTCCAAGGCTTGACAGCCCTTGCAGTGAAGAAATTTTTCTTAGTATCCAATCTAAACCTCCCCT